>VZTF01005778.1:734833-765052 GCA_013397755.1 Cnemophilus loriae | reverse complement strand
CCTTTTCCTTCCCTTCCCTTCCCTTTCTTTCCCTTTCCTTTCCTTCCCTTTCAACCGCTTAACAGAATAAACATAATTTTCAAAATGCACTGGATCCCAGACCACAATATGTTGTACAAGGTGTTCAATAACCTGGCGGTAAGCAGAACCATAGACAGCCCTAGTAAACTCAGAACAGTCAAGGTGTCCTCTTCATGTCTCATTCATGTAGAACCATGGAGGTTCAACACTGGAACCAAAATCCAGAGTTTATCTATTGCTTTTTCAGGTCAAAGCTCAAGTCATGTGGCCAGATAACTCCTGAGGGATCTTTTTCAAACTTATTTTTAAAAATCTTTAGGGATGGACATTCCTCAACCTCAATTAAGACACCATTTTCTTTCTTCTTTATCTTTCCAAAAATAAAAACACAACAGACTTCCATTGCCGTCTCTGTTATACAGGGTAATTTTTCTAGTTGCAGAATCAGCTGTTTCTTGCTCTATCCCCAAGAACATAAAAAGTAGCCAGCTAATATAGTGTTCAACCACGTTTTTTCACCTGAAAATGACCTCATTTTGTCTTCACACTTAGAAGACTTGCAAGTTTTTAACAGCCAAAACTTTAAAATTGAGAGTTTTGTGACCCAAACTTAAAATTTAGTCAAGGATAAGTTCCTCTAAATTTTAGGCAGACTTTAATCAGAATGATTTCAACAACGACAACAGTAATAATGTAAATACCTCAAAAAGAAAATTAAATAAGAAATAGAAATACATATGTTAACAGAATATATATGTTAATATATATATTAACAGAATTCAGTATATGGAAAATAGAGTGTAACTAATGATTAGTTACGTGTGTGTGGAGAAGTGTGTAAAGGAAAGAAATAGATTACACAAGTATGCTCTGTTTCACTCTGATTACTAAAACATTCCTTTAAAGATCCCCAGGACTTGCCTGGAATAAGAAAAATCTATATCTACAAATTGTGATCGAGAGTCTTCAAAAAGGCTTTTAAACTGAAATACACTCACCATTACAGGATTTCTGTTTCTTCATTTAAAGAAAAAAAATATTTATTTGCTTTGTATCCAGTAGTGGTCCAAAGTGGAAAGTACTAACATTATTAAATATGACTTTGGTACTAAATCTTCCGGGAAATTAAGGAATACAGTGATAATTAACAGTAAAGAGCAGGTAGATACTGTGGATTCTAGTATTGTGGACTTCAGCTGATTTCTGATACGTAGGTGACTCCTGAAGAACTCAAGGCCTAAAGGTCAGTGGCTTCTTCCCTGGAGGTAAGATGCTAATTTTTCTAGATTTTTACCCTGAAACTCTCAGGAGTTAAAGCCTCCTATTTCCATGGCTTAAAGACAGTCTTGAAGCCGCAATAGCTTATTCCTAAATATATTATGTGATCAGTAATAGCAAAGTCACATTTCTTGAAATTCATGGTGTTCTTGCTACGGAATGAGGACCTTGAGACTCCTCAAGCCCTGGAAGAAATAACCCCAAAAAATTTTGAACCTAAATTTTTTTATATGCATGAGCAAGGCTGGATCCTGGAAGGTTTTCTAGATTTGCAAACTCTTCACTGAAAACAGGGTAGATAGAAGCAGTGACCGCTATAGTGTTATTTATGTCAGTTTAAATTTCTGCTGCCGTGATCCCTGAAGACCCACACCTTCAAGGTCCCTTTTGCAAATCTGGGAGCCTGAAAATACGATAACTTTGTGTCTAGTAAAAAAAACCAGACCCTTGGAAATTCAGTACTTCTACCTTCGTGTCTTCAGATTCCTTTGCTTTCTCATCTGATGAGTCACTTGCACACCACCTGTAAATAAAATGCAATACATTTACCTCTGATATGAGAAGCCTTGCTTGTCCATCTTAATGAATCATTTTTAACCGTTGAAAAAATTTTAAGCGTAAAAAATGGCAATGCTTGGATATATTTCTGGTTTTTTAGTTGCTTATAGTGACTCCCTTTTTTCCAATTTTTTTAACTGGGTTTGTTTGAAGAGGAGGTAGAGTAGATAACCTGATTGAGGATAAGAAAATGAGGTTGTCAGCAGTGGAAAGTTAGGATGTTATATTCTGGACCAGCTGTACAACATTCCTGCTGGGTACAGCTGTAAACTGCAGTGCATAAAGCTGCAGTCAGTGCTTCTGTGGCCTAATGGAAAAAAAAAAAAAAAGAAAAAAAAGGAACTCACAAGAAATACAGGGAAATTTTTTATGGATATGAATGGGATATAAGCAAAGGTGTTCAGTGTGTAGAAATTGTTCCTCTTGTTCCATGCTGCCAGTGATAGAGAATAACAGGAATGAGACTGCTAAGGAGTGGATGAAAAAATAAACAAAACAGTCTCTCCCTGTGCTGTACATTCCACCTTCATGCAACTATGCACCGAACCACTGTCACAGGCAGGTGGTACATCCCGAAGATGAATCAGCAGCAGCCGCCCACAAACATCTGAAAACACCTGGCACAAGCTTCCCTGACATGTATTTCCCAGCTCTGTAGTCAACTAACAGAACTCAGTAACATGTTGAGAGTGCAGGGTCCAGTCAATTGCAGAGGTTTCACACAGAGAAAGAAAGTGGGCAATATAACCTGGTGTTTTTGTAAGAGGTCCCGTCTCTTCAGATCTGTCTGAATATTCATCCGCAGTCATGCTCCACACTTTCCCTGTGCCATATTACAATTGCCTTCCATAGGGCATCACTCACCTTTGCATCCACAGCCATAAAATAAATGGTTTGGGCTGAAGTGTTCTGTTGGGCACAGAACAGATGGTACTAGCCACAGAAAAATCCAGCAACACCTGGTTTCAGACACTCAGGCAGCAAATTCCCTGCCCCCAAAGCCATGGCTCATTATTCAGTCCAGATAATGGACAATTCAGACAAACTTTAGCTATTTAAATCTCAGTTTCTGAAACCAACCAAACTCTCCAATTCCCTCTGCAGATCCAGCTTTGCCTCGGCTACATCTGTCCACAACTGTTCTCTGGATGGACTTTTCCATACCTATGAAATCCTTTCCTAGTAACAAATATATGCGTCTGTAGCTGTTTCAAGCTGTTTTCTGTGTAACAGTCCCAGCAGCTGTTTTCACTTCAGTGGTCTCCTGTTGAGCCGTTATTTAAAGAAGTTATTCTCCAGTTTCTTATCTTCATTTATTAGACCTGTCATCCTCAGAATCAAGTTTTAAATTTTTCTTTTCTCATACCCATTTTTTGACACCCCTGCAGAACATATTGTGTTTACCCCGAATTCCCCTACAGCCATTGGCATGACATGTTTACTGGTAATGCTTAAACTACTGTTTGAGGAGTAACGAGAAAGCAGAGGATGACCACAAAACCCCTTTTTGGGGAGGCTCTAGGCTTTACAGATATGGTCAGATTTCCTTGTACTGCAGGTTTCTTCATTCTGTTTTGCCCTTCATCATCAAAATTTGTGCAGAATAATGGGAGATAGAAGGTGATACAGATATCCTAAGGTTCAGAAATGTAGGCCACATTCATAACTGGAAACTAGATCTCTCACTGTTTGAAATCTGGGCCCATCTCTTGTGCTGCAAAGCTTTTAAGAAAAGTAATGTTCTCTCCACATTACTGAACTTTATAATTGGTTTGTTTTTATTTGCACCCTCAAAATAAACCATCAATAAAAGAAACATACTTGTTTTTCAGGACCCTTAAAAGTGAAAAAGATCACATTGATTTAGTGTCCCAGCCCTTCTCATTAGAGCCTCCATGAAGTTTGGGCATCTTTCCTAATCAATGAACTTATGGGGAAAATCTGTGTCAATGCCTGTCTGCTTCTTGCAAACATAATCAGAAAAAGCCAGCAGCCATTCTCAGGGGATAAATTAGTCCAATCATACCTTAACATATGGCCACTTCACCTTCCTCCAGCACATCTATTTCCACAGAAAGGAAAAAGTGTGTGTATGGCTCCATAGTTAATAAGGGAACTGTGCTCTTTCAGAGTACTCTCTAGGCACACTTGAAAGATTTTAAAGAATCAGTAAGCCTCAAACAAAACCATGCCTGAACTGAATGCCGTCTCTGCAGCTCCTTGGTGTGTTACACATCCATGGAATATGATCCCAGACCACGTTATGCTGCTGCCTGGGTGAGGGACAGTGCACGGGTCCCGTTCTTTGCTTTCATAACCTTTGAGGTGAATTTAGGGAAGTTTCTTGGCCTCACCTGGCAGCTTCTTCCAGCAGCAGACCAGCAAATCTACATAAGGTCTTTAAGGTCTCAAACGGCATATGACTATTTTACAGTTTAGCAAACTGATGCTGAGTGATTTGCCAAATGTCAGAAAGAGAAATGTTTATAGGACTCACGAGACCTTACTCCCAGTCTGGGGTTCTACTCATTAATGACACTCCTTTCTTTGGCAATTCTTCATGAAGCTGGTATGATTCATCCACCACCTGCTGTACAATATAGCTAGGCATGACATCTTGCAGCAAGATTTACCCCTAGATGCTACATGCCGATGACAGTTTGTAATTAAGGGGACTGCTTTTTTCTTCTGTTTCTCCCCTAAAATGAATTATTTCATTCCACAGACCTTAATGATTTTCATTTGCTCTTAATTAGATAATTAAACTATGAGTTCAGATCATAACATGCTGCATTAATGATATCCATTTAATCAAAATGTCCCTTTGTTTTCGTTATTTTATTTTTAGTAAGGGATGTTTAAAGAAATTCTGTGTTAGTTGTTTTTTATTCCTCTTGGCCTTTTGTTATTTATTGTGCGTGGATATAAACCCCAGAAAATGTTAAAATGATGATGATGATGATAATAATAATAATAATAACTACTACTTTTTTTTTTTAATAACAAATCCATGATATGTAAACTTATTGGCACTATACTGGCATAACAGAAGTGGAATGATCATATATTCAACATTTTTCAAAGTTTTCAGTTACCACAGTCTATCTAGCACGGATATCACCTTTCAGAATATGCTAGGGAAGATCCTTGTGAGCTATATGTTCTTCATAGACACTGAGAAACAAAGAAAATTGAAAAAAACCCTCATATTTTAAAATCCTGTTTCATATATTTGCAAAATAATTTCCATTTATGAAAAAGCTGGTCTCTTCTATCTAACACCGCTGATTTTGTCTTCATTATTTCTTAGGAAGGTTTAATTGCCATCAGATGTTTAACTCTGATGTTTAACATCAGATGTTTAACTCTGTTTAACTTCTGACTAAAAGCAATGGAAGTCGTGTTACTGTCCCTGATATCGTAAAAGTTTCTTTCCCTCTACATATTTGTTATGATTATTTTCCTTTCCTTTTATTTTATTTTTCATTCTTACAATGCAGGACAGCAGAATTAGTACTTAATTATTTTCAAAAGACAAAACTGAAAATGATGAACCCAATCACATAGCATGCTAAAACCACAGAGAAAATGAATGGCTACCTGTCCTGTGACTTTCTTTTAAAAGATTTCCCTGGCCTTGCCAGAAATTCGGCAGATAATCATCCTTTAACATGACAACTCCATTAATGAATGTCCTGGCTCTTTCACTTGCTGACTAATAGCAGGATGTGTCTCTTAATGGAATACCAAATGCACCAGCCCTTTTTTTGCTGTTACAATAGATTGAGAAGTTTTCTGCAAAATCATGCTGAGAATCAAATCAATGACAACGTTAATGGTGAAAACAAAGGTGGAGTCACTCATGAGGAACATTTGTCTGGGAACCTGAATATTCTGAGATCCCTGTAAGAAAACATGGGTTTTCAAGGCTATAAAAATAAGAATGTTGGTACAACTATCCTGTGAATCCTTGCTATGATCGTGCAGGAGTTGGACTACAATGATCCTTGTGAGTCTAACTCAGCATATTCTATTATTCTGTGAAACCAAACTTGAATAAATACATCACAGCAATTCACTGCTGCAAGATCCATGTAGAAAAATGATGCTCAAACTAAGGTACTAAAATTAAAAACATAAGGAAGGCTTAAGAGTTCAGGCAAGGCTTGTTGCCCTCTTATGGGAAGGAAGGAAGGAAGGAAGGACTAAGGACAGACGCAAGGAAGCAAGGAAGGAAGGAAGGAAGGAAGGAAGGAAGTTTTTTCTCTCCTGTTTGAATTTTGATAGTTAATTATCCCTCTCCTGCCATCTAAGTGGCAGTCTCATCATAGACAGAGAAACAGATGTCTTAGCCAAAGATGAGATCATAAACCATTGCAATACCCTTTTCTAAATTAATTTAGAAACAAGGTCTTTAAACAATAACAAAGATTTCAAAGAAATCTGAAATTTGTGGTCAGATTCACACTATTGCCATGGGAAAAAGAAATTATATTTTCTTCTGTTTTGATTTTGAGCATGGTTGGTATACATAAGGCTTTAGTACTCTTCTGCCAGTCTCACAGCAAAGTCTGTTCTTGCCACATCACAGAACCTAACATGACATCGTCATTGCTGAGAAAGTTGGGTTAATTGTATCTAAAAAGAAAATTAATTGATTGATAAATAAATAAACATGGGTCATAATGTCTTTTGTAAATCTTAGGCTTATGGATGCATTTATTTGCACATGGACACATTTAACAACTTAGCCGGGCTGGAATTGTGTGGGGCACAAAAAATTATTTGAACTAGCTTGGTGCTGAAGGAGTGGCTAATTGTAACTCCATGCTGCCCTTATTGCATGCTGCCACATTTATGATTCATGCTGCCAGGAGCTTTCAGTGGCCAGCTTAGAGGCTTTTCATAAATCTTACATATTTTATAAAGCACAACGTAGAACACTTTGGGAATGGACAGGACTGTTGGCAAATTGAAAAAAATAGCTGCACATTTCAATCCAAATACCAAGATTTGCTAACGTGTTTAGAAAACTGACAATTTCAGTCTTAATCCTATTCAATCCAGTGCCTTGTAATTATGCACAACTAAACAGTCATAATTTATGAAGCAGTAGAAGAACATCCAGATTGAAGCTTTGCATCTGGCGTCAGGCTATGGGGACAGGAACAGTGGCGGGGGCGGCCTCTGAAAGCCATCCTGCTACTTGCCAATCTTATTTAAATTTTATTGCTGCCCAAATTGGAAAGATTACATGGTAATTAGCAGTTTCCCCACCAGTATAGATTCTGCCTCTCCAAACAATCTTTGATAATGATCCTGTCCCTCCTCCCCGACAACTTCAGGGAAATTTCAGAGCCAGATATTAAACAGGCAGTTATGAAATTGTGCTCAACCACCTGTTCCCTTGACCCGTGGCCGACCCACTTAACAATGGACTGTATATCTCAATTAGGCCAGGTGATCCCATGGATTGCCATTTGATAATTAGCACACTCCCCCATTCTTGCAAGCTTATGCAAGGCTCTCCTCAGGAAGATGCCTTCTCTGAATACAGAAGGGGATGTCAAAATGACGACCTGTCAAAATCTTAGCTAAAAACTTGAGTTGTGTGTTTGCAGAGTGATAGGGGAGAGATGAAACCATGGATAAGAACGTAAGATCAGCTAAAGTGTGTCATACAAAAGGCTCATCTAATACAATATCCTGTCTTTGGCCAAAAATAGATGTCCAGTAATGAGTATAAGATCAGGGTTAGTGCATGTGATATTTTTCTTGCTACTTGCTGAGCCTGTAATAATTGCAGCTCAGGGTTTTTTGATCTGGAGATGGGTTCTACAGATGTAATTATCCTCAATGACCTTGTCCAGTCTCCCCTTGAAACCATACAGACATTCAGATTTGACAAGATCCCGTGGCATGGAGCTCCATTACTTAATTAATGCAGAAAAACTGAGTAGAAAGTGATCATTCATTATTTCTCAGAATACACGAATAAGAGAAATTTTCAGGCAAAGATTAAAAGCAAAAGAACTAGTTTGTCAAATGAGGACTGAGGAAGTGGTTGCTGCTGCACATTGTGGAAAATGAAAGTACCAACAGATTCAAAAATGTGTTGCCATAATGGATGCATCTAACCAGGGCTATTAATTATTGCTGATTTAGATATAATTTTAAGATCTGGGGGACTAGTCCCTATAAGAAGATGGGAAATTATTTAGGGAGTTGAAATGTCGTGGAATCATAGAATTACAGAATTGCTTAGTTTGGAAGGGACCTTAAAGATCATCGTCTTCCAACTCTACTGCCACTAGACCAGGCTGCTCCAAGCCCTGTTCAGCCTGTGCTTGAACACAGTCAAGGCTGTGGTACCTAAAAATTCTCCAGGAAAATATGTCCCATTACAGACATTCTTTATGTATATAATGCCCTTTATAAATCTACCAGTAGACAGTTTGGATGCACCATTCAAATAGCTCTTGTTGTCTTATAGAGATTTTAGCTATATAATCTATTTAATCCTGAAATTCCTTCACATTTTCTGTGGAACAGAAAAAAGAGTACAGTGACTGTGATAGCAGCAAATGCAAAGGAAGAGGGACTGTGAAGGGGATATGCAGGTTTAGGTTAAAATATTTGTCCTTTACCAACCTCTACGAGAGCCACAATTATTAAAATTACTTGTTGCCTTACAGACCCTTTAAACTATTTGAAGAAGAGACAGTTAGGGAGCAAAACTGTCAGAGAAGCAGTCTAGAATAAAGGAGTGAAAGACAGCAAAAATATAAAAAAATATAACTCAGAGGAAGGAAAAAGATGTAGAAGGATTAGACAGGAAATCAAGGCAGACAGGAGAAAAGAAATATTGGTGAAAGAAGGAGAGAGATGAAGGACCATTTGAAAAATGAGGATACAGAAAAGCAAGTAGAAGCCAACAGTGCAGTGGAACAGCCGGGGGAAAAAAATGTGAAACAATATCACCTCCAGAAGTCACATCTAACCTTAAGTATTCCATGATTCCATGAATGAAAATATCTCCAAGTTAGGTTCTAAATAGTGATAGTTGAAGATATGTTGATGAAAAAACATTGGTTTTTTTTGTGGTGTACTTTGTCATCTGCAGTTGTAAGGTTCTATAAAAAGTTGCAGGAATTTCCCTTAACTGCAATACAAAACACACAAAGGCATTATTTTCTTTGAAAGAGTGAAGTATACACCAAAACAACCATGTGTTGATATGCAGATATTGTCATTCCTTTAACTAGGCTATAAATTAATTGCCATGATTTGAAGAAAATTGCTAGTCTACATGTTAAAATCCCATTAAAATACTGATCTGAGAGCTTTATTGCCCTCTGCAATCAATGCTACTAATTCTTTGAGTATTTTTACGTACACAACTGCAGTTTCAGCTCTACGGTCTCGAGTGTGTATTTGGAGACTGCTAATGGAAAAATAAAACATGAGAACTGTTTTCCATTTCTGTAACTCTTGGGACTCATAGTGATAAGACAGACCAGAGTGAGAGACTTCTTCTTCCCTTACCAAACATCACAGGAGCACACAGGTATTTTGTGCTTTTTTCCATTTGTTTCTTCAAACAATGCAGATCACTTAGGAAAAAGATGTTAAAAAAGTTAATTGTGCAAACGAATTGAAAACAAAACAACAGTGAAAATGCTACCTGGTGAAAATGCAAACACAATGTACCAAATTCCTAAATTTCTTCTAGGTATATCTGTAATAAATTGTTTCAGCAGAATGGATTTCTTGTAAGAATCACTTGTTTGGCTACATCTGTCTTCAACCCAAAAATGTAGTCCGGTCAAAACAAGAAAAAAGGGGGGGGAAAAAAAACCCAAAACAAACAAATAAACAAACAAACAAACAAACCCAAAAAACCAAAACAAACAACAAGAACAACAACAACAAAACACCCCACAATGTTTTTCTAGGTACAAATGTTCTGGAAAAGTAAAAATATAACAAGTATGGTTGTGGAAATCTTCTCAGTCTCATCTTGTCTCCTCTTTTTCAGGCAAATGCAGATCTGTTTGTACTCTAGTAAAGGAATAGAGAAAATGTTTTCAGGAAGAACAGGATAGCCTCATCTTGTTTTCCTGGAAAGCTGGAATAAAGTACAGAGTGGATCTGCCCAGCATGGAGGTGTCTATGTCTGTATCTCTTCCGGTAAATTAAACATAGGATAATTTAGATTCCAGGAAAGCTCCAATTCTAAATTCTTCCTCAGATTAAACGTTAGGTCATCCTGGTCAGGCGTGCATCATTGCTAATGTATACAGCTTTTTAGCTTACATTTAATTGCCTTGCACTTTGTGCGTGAAAGACATACATGGCTGGAAATGTATCTGACAGTGAGACTGTCACGGACTGCCATATCCACTGCCATGTTAAAAACCTCTTACTCTTCAAAAAATGTTTTTGCAAGTGGTCCTTGGCTGGTGCTACAGTCAAGAGTTCCTTCGGAGAGCGCTCAAAGGTTTGTTCCATCCTTTGTATAGACCACTGTAAGAATTTGTCACTATGACTGAGTTCTCGTGTTCAAGAATGCTTCTTGGGATTGTCAAATTAGCCAGTGCACCCAGACATCATGGGAGGAGACTGCAGTAAATGATCATAAAGCCAAAGACTGGGAGAGGAATAGAATTATTCAAGTACCAAAACCTCCTTCAGCCACAGGATGAAGCCCTCCAGGAGCAAACTGTTCTCTTCTTTGTTGATATATTGTCTATTTCTCACAAGTGAGCTTCATCTTTATTGATTAGGTTTCAGATTGCCTTTTTATTGTCTTTCTGTATTAGTGTATTTAATATCAATAAGATTTCTTTGGAACTCTAGAACTAGAGTTCTTCACACACAACAGTTCAGTGTTGCAGAATATCTCATCACTATTCTGGAGAATCAGAGAAGAAATGGTCTCACATGTTCACAAATGTTCTCATGTGTTGGAGAGGTTGCCCATCACAACTTTATTGTCTGTGTCCAAAGTTAAAAACATTGTCCCTGAAAAAATAATTTCCTCTATCAAAAGGGATTTTTTTCAGCTTTTTTTGTTTGTTCATTTACCCTTTTATTCATTCAGAGTCTGCTGTTTGAAGACCCTTTGGAGTCCTTCTAGTTTGGTTTCAATTAATATGAAAACTTCACCATCATGTCTTATCCCTTTATTGTACTTTCTCTCAGCTCTGCTTGTTTGTGTGATCAAAATAACAGCCCACAAAGCAAAAATGGACAGTGATAGCAATTCCCTGTGGTTAATGCAAACAACTAATTGCCTTTAAATATCCATACATATTAATATCCTTGGGATCTCAAGGAAATTGTAAAATAAAATCCTCAGTCTTCTTGTGCTCAGAAAGCAAACCTGGTGGACCAGCTTTAAATAGACATAGTTGCAGGATCATGTTGGGAATTAACAGCTAAATTTTAGGTGGCTGGTGTGAGTCAGTGCCTTCCTAAAGTTTACAAAGGTAGGTTTCACTTTCTAAATTTAAATGCATTTTCTTGCATTGGCTGTTATCATCAGCAGAGAATCTATTACCATGTAAAATGTATGTAGAATGGACCACACAATTAGTAGGAAATTGCCAGTGAGTTAAAATTGTCTGATTTACCCACAGTTCTTCCTGGGGAGAAGGGAAAAAAAAAAAAAAAAAAAAAGGAAAAAAAGCCTGAGGAGCAAACCATTACGGGAGTGCTTGTTACAGGCCATCAAGTCTTCGGATACTTTAATCTCTGTGGTCTTAGATCATAAAGAACGTGACTCCTGAAAAACAGTCAAGGAAGTTCCTGGTGTGTAATTAACTGCTGCAGACTTTTCATACAGCTCACAAATGTGCGGCTTGAATGTCTCTAAATTGCCCCAAAAGTTCTCTTGTGACCCTAAAGGAGAACAAGAAGTGCCTGACATTTTGGAGAATGGAAGACCAAAGGTAAACCAGCGACATTCTGAAACTTGGCTTTGTTTTTCACGTCAGTAGAACAAAATCTGCCTTCTTAGATAAAGGCATAAGGATTCATTCCAAGAAAAGGAATCAGCATGCTTTGTTTGATTTCACAAGATTCTATATAGAAAAACCTTACATTTTCATGTTGAAAATAGACACAAAGAAAAAGAAGAAAATACAACTAAAACCAGTTACCAGAAGCTTCTAGTCCCTTAAGCATCACTGCAAGTTAAGACTGAATCACTTCAAGTGGCTACTGTTCTGACTCTTGAAGTGATAATATTTCGGTGTAACTTCACTGAATTTATATCAGTTGTTGGTTTAAAATGCACAGCAATTTATTTTTTATTTGCATCTCTCAGTCTCCTTATCTCTCACAATAAAAACCGGGCTGCAAGAGGTGTAGTGTGTTTGTTCAAGACTGCTGTAATCATTTAGTTTGACCTTTTATGACACAGTTTTTTCTTGAAAGGCAAGTACCTGATCATACTAAGTACATTTTATTTACTGAACAAGGGAAGTAGCCACATTTGTTTCCCAAAAAGCTACTCTCAATTGCAGAAGGCATAGAACTGAGAGATCTTCAGATGAAAGTCGCTGTGGAAAAGCACAGATCATGTATTTATGAAGATAGAGGGATATAAGACAGGAATAAGCAAAGCTTGTCAAGTGTTTTTCTGACCCTAGTAGCCCACAAAGACTCAGATACCAGCTAAACGAAGGGTAAGGTGTGAGAGTCAAACACATCATATTAGGAAGATTCCACAGTCCTAATGCATCTTCTGCTTCTGTAGCAGTCCAAAGAAGATTTATTACGACTTGAAGCTCATATCATATGCCCGTTTCCATCTGAGGTAAAGAATAACCAACAGATTACCTAATCAAGAATAAAGCTCCCTAAGAAAGTGGAAAACTTCAGTGAGTCATGAAGTCGCTGCTCCACTTGTGCCTGATAACTCAATACCTGCTATCTTTGCTTCACCAAATAATCATAAAGGACACTAAGCTTCCAATTACTTTTAAATCCTGAGCATTTGCTCTGTGGGAAAACCTGTGCTAAGCAGGCATTTGAGTGACATGTTTCACCCAAATTCTCTTCCCATTTTCAACTCAAGACTGTGTTTGCAGATGCCTGGGTAGCACAAGGGACCTCTGACGAAGAAGGTTTTTCACATGTAGAGAGATTTCCTGTTCTAACTTCTTGCAAACAAGTCTGGATTCCAAACTAAAAAATTATATTGTGATTGTTATCAATTTAATAGAATCTAGGTCAAAATCAATGTGACAATCTCAGTCCCCGTCTCAGGAGTCAGGAGCATGTGTCAAAATCCACAGCTGACCTGCTCCCAGTGTGACCCCTTCTTGGAAGCCCCAGCCCCTCTAGACAAAGTATTTGGAAACAGGGTTTGGTATAAGAATTTAGTTAACACACTAGTTAAATCATTAATATTTTATCCTACATGGTTTAAAAGTATCCATCTTTCTTTAAACACCCACCTGAAACCGAAAAAAGAAACAACCCCAACCTCAAACTCTCACTTTTCTCCACGAGGCTTTTTTTTTTGCCTTTTGTCTACAGGATTTTAAAAGCATGGAGGAGTAAATTTATCCAAGACTGCATGTATTTGAAATATATGCTGAATCACTGTTAGTAATTATAGAAATAGAGTAACTAACCTACAATCTCAAGGTAAGCCAGATACATTTCATATTTTCTGATCAGAAATGGAGCTAATGCACTTGGAATGAGTCTATTAGAGCTACTTTGCAAATTCTCCTGATATCACTTCACAGTATTTTCCCTTAAATCTCTATCTTTCCAAAGAACATTTCAATATTGGGTCAGATTATGAATATTAAAGTCTCTCCAAAACCCACACTAATTTTAAAATACAGGCACTGTGAATTGCAAATGACCTGAGCTGCTTAAGCCTCATAGTGTGTGTGACTCATCCAGCAGCTTCCAAAAAATCAGGTCATGAAATTTTCTGCATTCACAACACAAGTTCCTGAAATACCAAGTCAGTGTTACGATTCTTCACGCTTTCTTTTCGGACATAATTTAAAAATTGAATTTATAGCCTGAGAAAGACCTATTATCAGAAACCCACAGTGCCCAGAGCTTTCAAATACCAGGTGGGGTTTCCCGAGCACCACAAGACCCTGCTTTGAGCATAACTACAGCTGTTCACCTGTCCTGGGTCACCCCACAGTGTCATACTATCATTTGTGACTAAAGGGCAATGATTTTCAAGCATTCCTTTGCTGGGCTTCAGGTTGGACATATCAATGTCAGTGGAAGTCTGCATTTTTCAGAAGAATTAATTATTCATGAAGATTAAACTAATCTTCCTGTAATTCATCTTTTTTAAAATTTTTGTTATCAGAATTTAGATAAATTCTCTAGTTACAGTTACATATACATATGTCCTAAACATATCAACAGAAAGGTGCAAAATTTTGATGGAAGGTAACTGTAGACCCCAATAAAGATTCTTTTGCAATCCCACCTTTCCCAGTTTACCTTTTCCTTAATGTAGAAGCTGTCACTATCTTTCATCAGAGTGCAATATAAGATTTTGAAGCTCAAATAAAGATGTGAATAATGTAGCAATGTAGCAAGACCTGGATTTTTGGCGTAGAGAGCTGTTTGATTGCTTAACTGTACATGATGACAGAAACCAGTGAAAATAGAAAAACAATGGGCACAATGCACTTTTTGATTACTTTTCCCACTGTTTTTGCCAGAAATCTATGGACAGACACAGAATAGATGGTGAAACTTGGGGACAGGTTGTCCACCCTCACTAGAAGCCCTTCAAACCCTAAATTTCCTGGAAAGGCTGATTCATTTGCTCTAAAAAGCTTCTTTATTATTGGTTTTCTAGCACCCTGGAGTTGCCAACTTGTGTCTATAGTTTGTAAAGGTGTTGTGGGTTGGCTTAGGCCAGCAGCCCAAAGTCAGGGAGATCACTTACCAATTACTGTCAGAGGCAAAACAGACTCAAATTCAGGGAGTTAACATAATTTTTTGCCAATTAATATAAATATTTAATTATTGATTTAGGTGTTGGGAAACAAAACATAATTTAAAAAAATAGGAAAAACCAACGACCACTAAAACACTTAGGAAAAACCTTCTTCTTCCCCCTTTCCTAGGCTCAGCTTCACTTTTTCCCTGGATTCCTCTCCTCCCACCCTGCCATCGCAGCAGGTAAAATTTGGTCACTTCATAAGAGACACAATTGGTGCAGGGGGGTGGTTAGTCAGTACACAGCAATTTCTCTCCATTGGTCTTTCCGCCTTATGATTTTCCAGAGTGTGCCTCCCAAGAGCTGCAGGGAACATCTGCCCCATCATGGAACACCTCTCCCTCTGATCTTGGTGTTCCCCCTGCTGCTTCTCACACTTTTCCCCTTCCTGCTCTGTACGTGCTGCATTTTATGTGCTTTCCCAAATGCCCTTTCTCAGAGGCACGACAAACTTGCTGGTGGTCTGCAGTGGGCTCACTGTGGAGCTGGCTGGAAAAGCCTGTGCCCAGCACAGGGCAGCCCCTGCTCTGCTCTGTTCCCACAGAGGCCACCCCTGCAGCCCCTCAAACCTTGCATGTCTTCCCAATACAAAGGGAAACTTAAACAGTGAAAATAAATTAATAGCAAAGCTTTTTCGTGCTTAAATTAGTGTAAATCTCTTCCCTCTCACATTTACTAGCTACAACTTTACTTGATAAAATGTTATTCAGTACCAGTAGGCCCATGGACACACAGTAACACCAAATTAGTGCACCAAATGAAAGGTTCTTGCAGTAGATCCTTAAATCTTTTTGATCAAAATGAATACAGAGAGAGAAGATACCTTTTTTATGGTTGGAAGTATGTAGTGGATAGTTACTGCTAGAACATGGCTTTTGCAGGTGGCCTAACATGTAGCACACAGACCTTTTCTCCTGGGCTATAAATATTTCATGTAAGCTTTAATTAACCCTTTCTTTGTTTAACCAGCTCGACAAACAAAAGGCCCTAAGTCTATTACAATTAGTTGGCCTTTTGCTTGGCAGCACCTTTCCTAAGATCTCTATTAACATTTAAATGAAGGAAGGTCAACTGCACACATTATAGCTCAATTTGTAAAACCAGACAAATGATGAGGGAAAAAATACAATACTGCAATAAAAGCAAGAGTTAGGAAGGAATGTTAGCCCAACCCATTTTAAGAAAGTTGTAGGAGTGTGGAAAAAATTCTCTTCTGAACTCAAGTGTTTTGTTGAGGTTGTTTTATTAGCTTAGTGGCAAATTGCTCTCCTATATTCTTTTCTCATATGGCCGAAAAACTCTGCGGCTTTTTATGAACTGGAATTCGAGATTCATATTGCTCTACATTGAAGTAGAATTTGACCCATAGATTTCTAAATCAAATCAGATTGCTGACTTCCATAATATTAGATATCAGTTTTCCACTTGGCTATTGAACCTGATGACCATGTGTTTTCTTTGGCACAGGAGACTTTCACATTCCTTTTGCTGGATGGACAGCACTGATGAAAACAGAGCTCTGTGCTTTTTATATATTTTTTTCATAAGTTTTAACATATTGTATCTGGCCAAAGTTAGGAACAAGATATAGTACAAATGGAATTTTGGTTTGACTCAGTGTAATATTATTATAGGTGCATGGTTATGACCTTCCCATACTTTTATTAATCTGTAGAAATTTGCTGTAAAATACCACATAAGCAGGTGTCCATGCTCACTTCCGCATGTGCAGTATCGTACTTTTGCTTTTGTATCACAGGTGTACATGTAAGTCAAGTACACACAACTGGGCCACAGAGTCCTGGTGTCAGCCAAGGTGGCTTGAGAACAGATGGAAATGAACCATTTAAAAAATGTTTGACTCTTTCAGGACTTTATAATTTAACCCTGACAGAGTATTAAATCATCTTTTACTACGGCTGTGCCTCAAAGGAAAGAGAAACACTTTAATTTCGTGGAATTATAGAATGGTTTGGGCTGGATGAAATCTTAATGATTACCCAGTTCCATTCCCACCATGGCCAAGGACACGTTGCACTGGACCAGGTTTTTCAGAGCTCCAGCCAGTCTGGCCTTGAACTTCTGATGGAAGTGCCTTCAGAAGAGACACAGCTGCTCTGGGCAACTTCTGTCATGGCCTCAGCATCCTCACAGTAAAGAATTTCTTCTTAAAATGTAATCTAAACTTGCTGTCTTTCAGTTTGAAGTCATTCCTTCTAGCTCTGTCCTTGTCAAAAGTCCCTGTCCAGCTCTCTCGTAGACCTTCAGGTACTGCAAGGTAAGGTTTCTAGAAATTCTCTCTGGAGACTTCTCTTCTTCAGGCTGAACAACTCAGTCTTTCTCAGCCTGTCTGCATATTGAGGATGCTTCAGCCCTCTGATCATCTTCATGGCCTTTCCCTGGACCCACTCCAACTAGTCCACATCTTTCTTATGCAGAGGATCCCAGAACTGCTCTCAATCCTTTCTCCCTCCAGGCTGTATCTGTGCTTGACATTGCCCCATCCCAGATGCAGGACTTACTTTAACTTATTTCCTCAGGCTGGCGAGCTGGCTTAAGACTTAAATTTCCTAAATAATTTAAGATTTAATTAAAAAAAAAAAATTACACCTCGATGTTCAAAAGAACCATAAGTACTTGGACCACCCAAAATCTTGTCAGGAAAAAAAATAAACAGGTATTTTATAGTTTCTGGCATAAGCTCCTGTTCTGTTTGGGTTCCAAGAACACAGTGGGAGTTCTAGTGCAATTAACACAAAATCTGAAAGTAGTTTAAGTATACGTTGTCGCAAAAAATATAAAAATATTTAATTTAGATTTAGCAGCAATGTAGGGCCCCCTGGAGATAGAGTCCATGCTGTGTACATCTGTAGCAGCTCACGGAAGCCCACCTATGCCCATCCATTGAAGGATTCAGCTCACACGTGGCCTCATGCCTCCTCTCTCATCCCCCAGGTTTTCTCCCCTCTTTGCTGGTTCAGCTCTGTTGTAATGACCACTCCTCTGTGTTCTTGTCACTTGCTTCACACAGTTCACCTTTCCACTCTGTCGTGGTTGGGCACTGGTCAAACACCAGGCACCCACAAAAGTTGTTTGCTTACCCTCTCATGATACAGCTGGGCAGAGGAGATGAAAAAAGATTAACGATGGGCTCATGAGTTGAGATAAGGATTGGGAGAAAAAAAATGCTCTAACAGCAAAATAGGTTCAGATTTAAAGGTATAATGCAAATTTATTATTAACAGAGTCTGAGGAGTATAACGAGAAGCAAAAATAAGCTTTCAAAACACCTTTTTTCCCCCCCAGCCTCTCCCTCCTTTCCATCGACAGTGCAAGGAGACAGGGCGTGGGGATTTTGGTCAGTTCATCATTCGAGGTATTCTGCTCACTCAGGGAGAGGAGTCTTTTTTCTGCTCAGCCATGGGATCCCTCCCAGAGGTAAAGAGTCTTCCCAAAACTGTTGAGGCATGGGTCACTCATCCACAGTTTGCAGTCTTTTAAGGATAGCCTGCTCTAGTTTGGAAGCAAGGGCTCTCTCTCTCACTCTCTATTTGGGACTCCCACTGGATCACAGCTTTCTCCATCATCCCCCCTCCCTGGCGTGAGCACTTTTCCCACAGGCTGCGAGTGGATCTCTGCATCCCCTGAGGACTTCATGCATTACAGGGGGACAGTTTGCTTTACCACGGTCCTCATCACACTTAGCAGAGGAATCTCGACTCCAAGGCTTGGAACACCTCGTCCCCCTCTTGCTTTTCCTCTGACCTTGGTGCCGCCATGTTGTTTTCCCTCACGTGTCCTCACTTCCTCCTCTTCTCTGACTAGAAGAGAAACTGCTCCTTGTAGGTACCATTGTCAACAAGCTCCACTAATTCAAAGATTCCTGCAGGATCTCGCAGTGCTGAGAGGTCGATCTCATCTGCGTTCTGCGTCGGGGAGCCTCTTACCATGTTTCCACTGCCGGCCAGGCAGCCCGGCCGCCATCGCGCAGGCAGTGGCGGCCGCCGCGGCGCTGGCGCTGTTTAACGCCTCTCCTCATGCGGGGCGCCAGGAGGGAGAAGCTGCCACGGCCGCCCCTGCCCTTCTGCCAGCAGCGCGGCTGGCTGGGGTGGCCAGGCAGGCAAGGCTTGCCACAGTGGTGGCCACGTCACCTCCTCACACCTGGCGAAAAAACTGCCCATGTGCTGTTTTATTTTCTTCTGAAATATGGCATCACAAGACATGGTGGAACATTCCAGTAGTTTCTCACAGAAGCTACCCCTGTGGCCCTCCCCCCCACTACCACAAACTAGGCTGTGCCAAACCAACAGAAACTCAGCCGTGCAGGCGATTCCTGCAGTCTGACCCACCCACAGCTGCTGCCTCAGAGATGTGGTCACTTGTTCAACTGCAGACAATCTCCAGCTTCACTGCTGTTCACACTGACCTCTGCTGTCCACGGTGACCTCTGCCGTCCTCTGTTCACAGTCCCTTTCTGTTACGTGGAAAGAGAGACCATGGCCAAAGGGTGGGTCACACCATCCTAACACAAACACTGAATAAAACTGGGATGGATTCCATTTTAGGAGGTGTCTAATCCTTTCTTAAAGAGAGCCTTGATGATAGCTAAACTGTATACTTCTCTATCAGGTAGATAAATTTATCTCAGGTGATCCTGCCAAAGGTATTTATTATTACTAAAGCTGAGAAAATAACTCTCTTCTAAGAAGAAGATTTCTTTAGAGCTGTGTTTGCCTAAAGCACAGTGCTCAGTGGTGCTCTGATTCAAGATTCAGATTCCTAATAGCTTTTGAAATGCTAATAAAGCAATAGGTAGTGGAAGAATTGCTATTTTGAAGGGTGCATTAGCCATCTATGATTTCTTCAGATGCAATTTATTTTAATAAATAAAATTACTTTTATTGTGCTGCTTATCTTCACAATAGAAAGATAATTTAGCTACATTTAGACACAATTACATGCAATGCTTTACCAAAGCATCCATTTGACTCCACATTCATCACTTCAGAGAGGTCAAAGACATGTTTTATTTATACTCTTCACTGATTCGTTAAGGATGCCAAAAGTCTTGGTCTCAAAATTTGTATTAAAATTAATATTTTTAAAAATATTTATGGCTTTGGGATTCTATTCCAGCTGTAGTCAAACAAGAACACTTGACATATTCACAACAAAGTCAATTTTACTTAATTGCAAAAGTTGTACAAAATTTCAAATTAAAAGTACATTTCCAGCGGAAAACTGTCTTGCTTTCAGGAGCAAATTTTATTGAAAAATACTGTTTCTGCTGTATATCTTAGATGGCCATTCCATGTTTTCACCATACTAATGACTAACGGCTTTGTGAACAAATTCCTTTCACCTCCATCCAGTTCCCACTGAGTAGATTGCTTGCAAAAAAAAATCCTCACCGATCTTTAGATGACTGTGAAAGTGAAATAAATGCCGTAGTGCTGTCTGATGTGATCACAGGATAAGAAAACTCTTCTTGTGTCCGTTTAGTTTCATTTTTGGCTGCCAACAGACCTACCCCTTCATCAGCCTCCTGCTTTTTCCCACCCTCCTGGTGGACAACCCTCACTGAGAGATTTTAACACGATTTCATGATCATCAGTGTAGCAGAACTGCGAAAGTCTGAGACAGTGATAGAACTGCTTTAAAAAAAATTTCTATAAGGAAGGCTTTAATTTTTAATTTTTAAGTTTTATCTTTTCATTAGCAATAAAGGGGGCAGGGAAAACAACCTACATGCTGCAAGCTATGGGATAAGGAGTAGCCCAGGCAGATGAAACATTCCAAATTCACTCTCTACATTATCATTGTTCAGCATACTCTGCATTACCTTCTTTGTTCAACAGCGAAGAATGTCCTTTCTCAGAGCACCGTCTTATAAGTCAGGACAACAACCTGACAAACAACCAGACTAGTTGACTGAGCAGTGCATTAGCCAAGTATGTCTTCATTACAACTCTTTCAATAAATGCTTTAAAAAATATATTTTCATTCTAACAGATATGCTTTGCCTAAGATTTTTTTGTTTTGGGTTTTTTCCACCCAAAAGCCAGACAAGTTCTACCACATGTTTTCATCCTCATTATTTTAAAGAAAAATGTGAATGGCTGTNGGATCTCGCAGTGCTGAGAGGTCGATCTCATCTGCGTTCTGCGTCGGGGAGCCTCTTACCATGTTTCCACTGCCGGCCAGGCAGCCCGGCCGCCATCGCGCAGGCAGTGGCGGCCGCCGCGGCGCTGGCGCTGTTTAACGCCTCTCCTCATGCGGGGCGCCAGGAGGGAGAAGCTGCCACGGCCGCCCCTGCCCTTCTGCCAGCAGCGCGGCTGGCTGGGGTGGCCAGGCAGGCAAGGCTTGCCACAGTGGTGGCCACGTCACCTCCTCACACCTGGCGAAAAAACTGCCCATGTGCTGTTTTATTTTCTTCTGAAATATGGCATCACAAGACATGGTGGAACATTCCAGTAGTTTCTCACAGAAGCTACCCCTGTGGCCCTCCCCCCCACTACCACAAACTAGGCTGTGCCAAACCAACAGAAACTCAGCCGTGCAGGCGATTCCTGCAGTCTGACCCACCCACAGCTGCTGCCTCAGAGATGTGGTCACTTGTTCAACTGCAGACAATCTCCAGCTTCACTGCTGTTCACACTGACCTCTGCTGTCCACGGTGACCTCTGCCGTCCTCTGTTCACAGTCCCTTTCTGTTACGTGGAAAGAGAGACCATGGCCAAAGGGTGGGTCACACCATCCTAACACAAACACTGAATAAAACTGGGATGGATTCCATTTTAGGAGGTGTCTAATCCTTTCTTAAAGAGAGCCTTGATGATAGCTAAACTGTATACTTCTCTATCAGGTAGATAAATTTATCTCAGGTGATCCTGCCAAAGGTATTTATTATTACTAAAGCTGAGAAAATAACTCTCTTCTAAGAAGAAGATTTCTTTAGAGCTGTGTTTGCCTAAAGCACAGTGCTCAGTGGTGCTCTGATTCAAGATTCAGATTCCTAATAGCTTTTGAAATGCTAATAAAGCAATAGGTAGTGGAAGAATTGCTATTTTGAAGGGTGCATTAGCCATCTATGATTTCTTCAGATGCAATTTATTTTAATAAATAAAATTACTTTTATTGTGCTGCTTATCTTCACAATAGAAAGATAATTTAGCTACATTTAGACACAATTACATGCAATGCTTTACCAAAGCATCCATTTGACTCCACATTCATCACTTCAGAGAGGTCAAAGACATGTTTTATTTATACTCTTCACTGATTCGTTAAGGATGCCAAAAGTCTTGGTCTCAAAATTTGTATTAAAATTAATATTTTTAAAAATATTTATGGCTTTGGGATTCTATTCCAGCTGTAGTCAAACAAGAACACTTGACATATTCACAACAAAGTCAATTTTACTTAATTGCAAAAGTTGTACAAAATTTCAAATTAAAAGTACATTTCCAGCGGAAAACTGTCTTGCTTTCAGGAGCAAATTTTATTGAAAAATACTGTTTCTGCTGTATATCTTAGATGGCCATTCCATGTTTTCACCATACTAATGACTAACGGCTTTGTGAACAAATTCCTTTCACCTCCATCCAGTTCCCACTGAGTAGATTGCTTGCAAAAAAAAATCCTCACCGATCTTTAGATGACTGTGAAAGTGAAATAAATGCCGTAGTGCTGTCTGATGTGATCACAGGATAAGAAAACTCTTCTTGTGTCCGTTTAGTTTCATTTTTGGCTGCCAACAGACCTACCCCTTCATCAGCCTCCTGCTTTTTCCCACCCTCCTGGTGGACAACCCTCACTGAGAGATTTTAACACGATTTCATGATCATCAGTGTAGCAGAACTGCGAAAGTCTGAGACAGTGATAGAACTGCTTTAAAAAAAATTTCTATAAGGAAGGCTTTAATTTTTAATTTTTAAGTTTTATCTTTTCATTAGCAATAAAGGGGGCAGGGAAAACAACCTACATGCTGCAAGCTATGGGATAAGGAGTAGCCCAGGCAGATGAAACATTCCAAATTCACTCTCTACATTATCATTGTTCAGCATACTCTGCATTACCTTCTTTGTTCAACAGCGAAGAATGTCCTTTCTCAGAGCACCGTCTTATAAGTCAGGACAACAACCTGACAAACAACCAGACTAGTTGACTGAGCAGTGCATTAGCCAAGTATGTCTTCATTACAACTCTTTCAATAAATGCTTTAAAAAATATATTTTCATTCTAACAGATATGCTTTGCCTAAGATTTTTTTGTTTTGGGTTTTTTCCACCCAAAAGCCAGACAAGTTCTACCACATGTTTTCATCCTCATTATTTTAAAGAAAAATGTGAATGGCTGTGTGTGAAGTTGTACAGTGAACGTGTGTACATTGTGTGCTCACCATACTAGCTAGCAAAGCTCTACCCAAATAAAACAAAATAACAAGCAGAGGCACAGAACTACATTCATTTACTTGTCAGCCTGTGTACAAGACAGGGAGGAATTGTCTCTAATGATGCTTCTTTCTTTGTTAGTATTTAAAAGGGCAAAACCATCATGGAGGTCACTTTTGACAAACCTGTTTATTTTCCATTTTCCACAACATTTGCTGAACATCCCGCTCAGTTAGTGATTTTATTTATTTATTTATTATTTTATCTGCACTGCCCCCTTCTTTTCTTAGCCTTTTCCCCCTTTTTACTCCTTGAAAACTATAATGACTAGAATCAAATAAAATGTCAACATTTGCAATTCCAGAGCTTCATTTAAGCAATAAAAATAATAATTAAAAGGGTAAAACCTTAGAGAGATTTCTTCATTTTATATGGTTTGCCAGAGATGATACACATTCTAAAAAGCCAGTAAAAGAATTAATTAGAAACAGCTAAAGCTCAACAAGCTATGCAAGTTAATGAAGCAGAGAGAGAAATGTCATCTTTGAGACCCAGAACTACATTGGCTTGGATAATATATACTCCTGCCTTACTCTCCTAACTAAACCTCTTTTAATCTCTCCTCTACAAAATCAATGCTAATGACACTGATTTACCAGGAAATGACAGGCAAATAATACCATAGGAGTTGTTCTTGTTTAATGGTAACTTAGTTCTGAAGAAGAATGGTGAGGATTTTATTTTGAAGTGTTGGTTTGCTAATTGCAAATTACTTTCAACTTATTTTTTTCATTTTCTCCTTCTGTTTTCTTTTGCAGCTGATCCTGAGTTAGAGCAAAACCTTCCTTTATTATCTGTAAGAAATGGTAAATATCTTACAGATTCAGACAAGAAAGATTCACTAGACTACTCTCTCTTCCAAGTTTCTCTTGCTTTTTCTCTTCATCTTTTATTTGTTCTGCTGAAAGGTAAATGAAGAAGAGCAAAAAATTACTGCATATAAGCAACACCTACCAGCAGGACTTGTTCTCCAGGAGCTACTTATATAGTATATGTGAATATACGTATATTCATACTTGCAGAATAATACATGGCATTGGAGGAGGAATTTTTTATTCTAAAAAATGAGTCAGAAGTTAATGGTAATAAAATCAAACAAGACAAAGGAAAATGAACATTTTCTCTGAATAAATGTTAAAAAATAATCAGAGAAAAGTATTTATAAAATTTCTTTTTTTTTGGAGATTGTTTAACAGTACCATTCTATCAGCTAAGGTCTCCCAGTCATACAAATATTCCTCCCAAATATTTCATATATAGGTACTAGTACTGTCAGCATTATGGTGTCTGAACATCTTACAGTAGTTCTGGGGCAATTTTCAGTAGCACTTCTGAACTGTCTTTCCAGGGTTCATAGTGAGAATTGTCATGGCTTTTCTAGTCTTTCTTGTCATTGTTCCAAATATTAAATTTTTCCTTGTAGAAATCTAAAAAGAGATTAATGTCATGGATATTTAGATGTTGAAGGTATGTTTAAGGTTTGTTTGTTTTTTTTTTTTCACTGAAGATTCCACCTGTGCACAGAAAGCCTATATACCTAGCCATGCATTTATTTGGTAGATACAAATAGTAAATAGAAAAAAACTACTTAAATGATGAGTCTAAACCGGCGATTTTCTAATAGATGTATACAATTTCTTTACTCTAAATTTGATGCTTTCACCTTAAAAATTCTAGTTATATCACACATACATGCCTTTTTATTAATTTTTACACAGACATGGAAAAAAGTTAATATTATATTCTTGTTATGTATGTATGGCTTACTGGCAGCATTTTGTTCTAACTTGATAAATTATGGACTTTGTGACTCTGGTTAAGGTAATCTCCTGAGTGATCTGGGTGGTTCAAATTGCTCCTGCAAGCTTTATGTCTATAGAACAGGTGTGGTAGGAGGAAAACCTCCCTTAAGTTGTCATCTTTTCCAGGAAAAATATGGTAAACTGGATAAAGAAAATCACACACAGACTCATCTCTTAGGATATGTGCCAACATCCCATAGTGCTGTTTGGCACAAGCCTGAGACTGATATCAGCTCTGGGTCTCCAATCCAAAAAATTCCTGGTCTCAGTTGTGATGAATGAAAAATGTCTACAACACTATTTACCTCCTATTTTGCACTGCTGTGAGCAGTAACATATAAATAGATTGGGTATTCATTAATATTTTTAAAGTTATTTAAGAACCTTACCTCAAAGGTGTCATATCCTTGCAAAGCTTTATTACTTCTATCACACAGGAGAGCCGTGAGGACTAATTAATTAATGTTTGTAGAGTATCTCGCAAATGCA
Source organism: Cnemophilus loriae (assembly GCA_013397755.1). Taxonomy (NCBI): domain Eukaryota; kingdom Metazoa; phylum Chordata; class Aves; order Passeriformes; family Corvidae; genus Cnemophilus; species Cnemophilus loriae. The sequence goes on along the minus strand of VZTF01005778.1, from coordinate 739,451 downwards.
AAGTGCAATGTGAATATGGATCATTATTATTTATTATCCTAAAAGATATAAAGATATATGGGAGAGCCTGAGCTCCTTTTAAGTTGCACTTCTATTGCATCAAAGTGGGCATAAAACTGCCTTAAGGCACCTCCTGAGGATTCAAAAGCAACAAGGATGATCATGTCTAAGCAGCACGATCAGTGAGGAAGGAGCAAAGTTTATGCTAAAGAAAGACTGATGTGGAACCCGACAAAAACCTTCAAATACTTTAAATATGAAAACAGAAAGTGCATAATTCTCTCTCTATACCCACTAGATACTGGATAGGCACAACAGGAGAAAAAATATGGAAAGAAAAATGAGAAGGTCTTTTGAGAAAGGAAGGTAGTTTACGCTGCATTTTTTTTCTGCAGGGTTAGGACTTCTCTGCAAAAGTTTTGTAAATGTTATGCATGTATCTGTCAAGAAACAGCAATATTTTTGTTTCTGCCTTTTGGAAAGTTACTGGATGATACAGAACCATAGAATCAGAATGGTCTGGGTGGGAAGACACTTTAACAAACACCCAGTTCCACCCTCCTGCCACAGGCAGGACACCTTCCATGAGACCATGTTGCTCAGAAACCCCTCCAACTTTGCCTTGAACACTTGCACGGATGGAACTATGACCGATATGTATTTTCCCCAGAAAAACATTTCAGTCATTCTGTGTGTCTTTAAGCTCCTGGAAAGGCTAGAAGTGTGTGTAAATTTTGTACTTAGGGGCATGGGGCAGTGGTGGGCTTGGTAGAGCTGAGTGAATTGTTGGACTCGATGATTTCAGTGGTCTTTTCTAGCCGTAATGATTCTATGACTGTGTGACTCTATGACCAGAGATGTTTGAACTGTGGCTGAGGTGAGTTTTTAGGGTGGATTAGCATAGACATGTATCTTGTTCCTCTCATAACTGAGTCCAACACCCTTACCCAATTTCTGATGCAACCTGAGTTCCCAAGTGTTCCTTCCATTTTCATATCTGGTCCTACATTTGCTACTCAAAATAGGAAGAAGAAAGTATTTACTTGCCTCATAGACTGTTGCACCTTTGTTTCTTCTCTCAGTCAGCTCTTAATATATTTGAAGTTAAACTGGGGCTGCAATCTCAGCTTAGAGGAATAACATGTTAGGTTTTTTATTTTTTTTTTTTTAAAAATTATGGTAATAAAAAGAAATTTAAGAAAGAAAGAAAGAAGGAAGGAAGGAAGGAAGGAAGGAAGGAAGGAAGGAAGGAAGGAAGGAAGGAAAGAAAGAAAGAAAGAAAGAAAGAAAGAAAGAAAGAAAGAAAGAAAGAAAGAAAGAAAGAAAGAAAGAAAGAAAGAAAGAAAGAAAGAAAGAAAGAAAGAATATTCAAGCTGTAAGAAGTGATATTTTTAGTCTCCCACAGCTTCCAAGAAAACTTCCAGCAAATATTTACTGTTTTATTTTTTCCCCTGGAATTACTTAGTGAGTCTTAAGATGAAGAAGATGTCTTTTTCCTGGTTATTTTCAATATCATTTCTCTCTGGGTGATGTCTGTCTGTTTTCCCCCCCCTCTGCCCTTTCGCACTGTAATGCTTTATGGAAAACACTGTGCCTGCATGCTGTGAATTCAAAAAGGTAGTTAAGTTAACAAACAAAACCAGCAGTTCTTCTTCTCCCCATGTTTGTTGCTCAACCATCACTTGGAAAAGCGCTTTAGTAGGATAAAAAATACAAAGAACAGCAAGGAAATGAAAGGAAGCAAACTAGCTTTAGTAATACCTTCTTTTTCAAAGACATATAAAGGTATATAAATGTCATTAAATATATATAATATAAAAAAATATTGTATCGATTTATTTTAATTTGATAATAATTTTTGCTGTATGTTTATTGGTATACAAAGAGCATATTGGCAAATGAACCAGCCCGAAATGGATGCTTTTAAGTGAGGTAGTGAAAGTGGTCATGAGCTGGAACTGTGCACTTGCAGCATAGAAAGTCAGTTGTGCCATGGCCAAGGGAGGCAATTGTCCCTCTCTCCTGCACTCTTGTGAGACCCCAGCTGGGCTGCTGGGCAGAGCTTTGGGGTCCTCAGCACAGGAAAGATATGGACTTGTTGGAATGTGTCTAGAGGATGCCACAAAGATGCTGAGACAGCTGGAGCACCTCTGCTCTGGAGGCAGTGTGACGGAGTTGGTGCTGTTCAGCCTGGAAAAGGCTCTGGGGGGACCTTACAGCCTCTTCCAGTGACTCAGTGGATTTATAAGAAAGTTAGAGAGAGATTTTTACCTATTCCTATCATGACAGGACTACGGGCAATGATTTTAAACTGCAAGAGGGTAGATTTAAATTGTGTGGGAGGAAGATGATGAGGGCAGTGAAGCACTGGAACAGGTTAGCCATAGATATTGTGGATATCTTGTCACTTGGCAGCTTTATGGTCAGGATGGGTGGGGCTTTGAACAACCTGATATAGTGAAATATGCCCCTGTCCACGGCAGTGGGGTTGGGCTAAGATTGTCTTTGAAGGTCTCTTCCAACCCAAACCATTCTATGATTCTAATTTGCAACAGCATTTTTTTCTCAGTTTTTCATCCATTTGTCCACTGTCCCCAGTGGTTTCCGTGTAAAAGACATACCTGTGCCTTCAAGCAGCATAATCTAGATGAAATGTTCAAACTGGAGTTATTCTGAACATGAGAGTTCAGTAGATGTGTAGAGTTACTACTACAGTTTCAAATGCATGGGGAATCAACATTTCTTCCATGCATACGAGACGTCCAGTCCAAAAAGTAAGAGCAACTCTCATGTTTTCTATGCAGATGAACACCAATTTTTCTTCAGCTTATTGAATTATTCTGTGCTCTGTTAAACAATGGCATAGCCATTACTTTGTTACTCACAGGCAGTGGTGGGAGAAGAAGAAAAACAACCAAACAAATATTATACTTGGTACTTTCATTTACAGGTCTGGGGTTTCTTTTATCACAGTGATATATGCTTATCTGAAACCTGCTGTATATTTTAAAATATACTACCGTACCCTTATAACGGCAGCAAAAGGAATTAATACCTTAATTTCAATGAGTCAGTAAAGCCTAAAGGCCCAGATCCTTTAAGATACACAGATATGCCCAGAGCCTTCAGAAATCACCACATGGTTCGCAAGGAAGGTATTTAAGTGACCTGATCAAACCTACACAGAGAATTCATGACAAAGGAGGTATTACGCCAAGCTTCTTTACACTGAGACTAAGACAGAAATAGACTTTTTAATTCACCTTGGAGTTTCCAGTCCTCAGGACAAACTGTCTCTTACAATAGTAACTGAAAAACCACTGAGGAATAATGGCACAGAAGTTGGAAAAATGCATACTTCATAGAGAAATCTGGCTAACAAAGGCAAAATTCTACAATGACTACTTCTACTGGCTTTAAAGAGTATCCAAACTGACCACATAGCGAGGATGACTGAGCTGCAGCTACACGCCATTCTCAAAGGAAGCAAAAAAGGCGATTGCCTGAACAGGAGGGTAAGCTCTCATGAAGGTAAATTTCTCTATGCCATTCTCTATCCTGATCAAAAGAATTTAATAACTTTATTTCTTATTAAAGCATATTTTTTCTTGTTCATGATGAAAGAACTCATTTAAACAGGAAAGCTCAAGCTTCTTTTTATTCAGTACCTACAGGGTCTTAATTTTTTTTTCCTTCTTTCTTTCTTGTCTATGGTTCCTTCAAATTAAGTGGTTCCTTGCAATTAATTTGCTGTGAAAGGTAATCCTCATCTCAAACCACTCTTCTGGCAACATCAGCATTTGATACAGTAAATAAATTTTCAGTTATCTTCATATTCTACCAACTATACCAAGTACTGTCCCACCAGAAATTGTGCTCAGGTATTAAAGACTTCTGAGAACTAAATGATCCAAGCTCAGAAGCTCTGAATCCCACGATAAATTATACAAAAGGGGCACTTGAATAGATTTGTAACTGATTTTGCTGCTCAGAACACCTCCATTTCAATTAGAGGTAACCAAGAGGCATGACACTGAAGAGCAAAACTAATAATTTTTGCTGATGTCAAGAAAGGTTATGGGAGGTGAGGAGATGATAGAAGCAATGACTTCTGTAAAATGTACGTGATACAAGTGCCTCAGTCCTTGTTTTATGTCCTTGAAGTCGAGAAGGGCCGTTTCTATTTTGTCTGTACCCCGTAGCTGTGGCACTGTCCCAAAGAGCAAAGCCCATCCACAGCAGGGTAACTTTGGCCTCAGGAATGCTCAGATCATGGAAACTGGATCATGATCATTTCACTGGCTGCAGATAAAAATTTCCTACCTGGCTTCATGGGCACAGTTTGCATCCAAACATGTGCAGGATGGAAACCCCTTACAGCCAAGACAAACAAAACCACAGCATTTATAAATCCTCTGTGAAATTACAGCAAGATTTTTAGCAACTGCCAGGCAGCTCTTTAGACTGCTAGCCCAATTTTGACTGCTGTGAGCCCCAAATGTTTGAGTACCTCTGACCCCATATCAGTTTCTTCCCAGTTATAGCAGTCTTTGTCAGGTTATCTGTGTTGGGCAGTGGAAGGTAGGCTGGCTGATTTGGTTGTATTAACAGATAAAAT
>VZTF01005778.1:696963-734767 GCA_013397755.1 Cnemophilus loriae | reverse complement strand
TTTTTTTGTAACTTATCCAAGGAAAAGGAATAGGCCATACAGATGTGACCTGTGTCACCACATACAATTGATTAGACTACACCAGTGTAAATTATTGCTCTGTCCCTCTGTAGATCAATTACAATTTACTTCAGTGGAAATCCTTCCCTTGGAAATCTGACTAATTTTGTGTCAATAGTTTGTGAACCCAGTACATTTACAGGTTCTAAACATGAAGGCCGTATTTTTATAGGTACAGTAGAGTTATGTTTCTGTGTTTTATAGGTGCTATTCACTGGAAGGTCAGACCTCAATGTAATTAATAAATCTCTCCGTGAGCTTTTAAAATTTGTCTTGGTCTTTGTATATGTTCTTCTTTTTGTGGTTGTTGTTGGTTCATTTTGTTGTTTGTTTTCTTTTTCTTTGTTTGTGTGTGTGTGTTTGCTTCGTTTTGTTTTGTTTTGTTTTGTTTTGCTTTGTTTTGTTTTGTTTTTTATAAATGCCATTTATCTAAAACACGTAAATAAACTTTTGGGGTCCTGGAAAGCCGAAAGCAGTAGGATTTTGCTTCCCTTATCACTAGCTATGAAATCAAATTGTCCACTTTTCTCACAGCATCCATATGTACATAAAACCACAAATGATCTTTAGGAAAATAGTCTTACAGCGAGGAAGGAGTCAGTCTCAGTGACATTTTGTGATAAAAAGAAAAGCAGAGGATTAGAGAGACAGGTAAGAACACAGAGACAATCACCACCCAAAGACAGATAAGAAAAAGTTCAGGCCCTGAGAATTGTATTTTAGTGTTATTGTATGTGGCCGTTACTACAAGAGTTCCTGAGAAATTATCTCAGTCTCTCGAATCTAACAGCAAGGTTTCACAGAATACAGTTTAGGCCCTGGAGAAATCATGTAAGCTGTGTTTAAATATTAACCAGTTTAAAGAGTAGATCTCTTCTAACTTATAGTGGCTCCTTAAGGAGAACCCACACTGGGGATAAATTGGGGGGGAATTGTTTTTTAGCAGTGGTAGAAGAAGAGAAATACCTGGAGCACATCTTCAACTGATGGAGGATATAACTGAAATGACTGTTTTTATTCCTAGTGTTAATACTGGAATATTGTTTCCAAAACAAGGATAAGCACCTCTATTTTTTAACTCAATTTTATTTATAAAATAACTTTGTCTAGAAAGTTGTTGCATGGGGTAGCATCTACCTTGCTGTTTTGTGATGTAGATGTCTGCACAGGATTGTGAATATGTGTGTAAGTGGATGTTTGTGTGTGTGTATTTCTTGTTATAGTCAAATTCTAGGGGGTAGATTTTCCTAAAAGATCTATATACATTTCAGAATGCATGTCTTTCCACCCTTCAGCTTTATAAAAACAGGGTTTTTTTGCAATAGCACCAAAAAAAATCAAGGAAAATGATAAACTCAGCCTGGTTCCACTTGCAAAAGTATTAAAAAAAGAAAAATATTTGGGGAACTTAAAAATTTGGAAACATGTTTCAATGCATTCAATTCCATGTAGTTTTCGGGATATTCTGTGTACCCCTGGCTGTCAATAAAGATAACATGGGTTCGTCACAGTGGAAAAAGCTAATACAGTCATTATTAGTTCAGTATATTATGTTCAAAAACACTCTCTGAGAATAAGTACTGTCACAACTAGTACAATAAAATCATTCATCTTGTTAATAGCCCCATCAGAAACAATCTGTAATCTGTAGCTCAGGCAGGTGGGCAAATCTAAGATCGCATATACAAATATGCAAATTCAGTTCTCGCTTCTAGGCTACCTTCCTTTGGGGTTTTAAGTGTGTTGCTCACTCTCTCACTTAAGAGTACTTAGATTCTGGAGAAGATAACCTGGTCTGCAATTCGTTTGTAAAACATTGCCCATGAACAGACTGTCAAATCATGTATTTTGGGGTAGCTAATTAAACCCCCATATACTTCAGCATGTGGTTAATTCCAAATGCATAAATGGTCCCATTGAAACTAATATCTGAGTGCCTTTTGGAATTAGAAACTTATGGAACGTCTTAAATTAGGAGGAAAAAAACCTTTTTGAAATCCTCCCTTCTCTTCACTTCGGAATCTTCCCCAACGAACTGAATGTTTTGCTTATCTGAACTCTGGCTTGTAAAGTAAACTGATGTCTCAGTTTCAAAGCATTTGACCTTGATGACAACTTTGATGTTAAACTTTGCAAAGCTAAATGGGCTCCTGTGACTGTGCTGTTAAACCCTACATAAATTGCACAGAGCACATGGAAAAAATAAAAATAATTTAAAACATAGCATAATAAAAAGAAGAAAATAAAAAGAAAAAGCCATAAGATGATGGCGTGTTTTCCAGAATTTGGGCCATATTCAAGCACAGATCACTGCCACATGCCACTGTGCCATCCAGTCCCCTACTCGCACAACTACTGCAAATGGTATCATTTTGCAACTAATTTACTCGCTTAGTTTTGGCCATTAGTCATTCCCAATATCCTCAATCTGCAGGTAATTTTCCACATTATTAGTTACCCACCTGTCTTATTAAACTGGACTTTCTGAAACCCTGTGTGTCTACATTTTCTGCACCTTTAGATCAAGCAAATAATTGCCTGTACCTGGATGGAAGGATTTAATAGGAAGATTATAGTTGATTCCAAAAGTTAATAACGATAACATCTGGTTTCTCTTTTTAACATTTAAATGATAAATTCAGTGTTCAAGAAGAAAGGAGAAAGAAGTGAGAACACAGAAGAATGAAATGTTCTTATCCTTTATAGGACAAGTTAAATTTAGATGGGCAGAAGGTAGGTTTTACTCTTTCCCACTTAATGTTCCACTACCTTGACCCAAAGGGACCAATCTTTATCACGCTAATAGTGGGAATTTCTCAATACCGAGACAAGACTTGGCTCCTTTTTCACTAAGAATGCCAAGTGAGCTGCATTATGCAAAATCTTGGTTATCTTCCACTGCTCTTTACGATAGGCTATGGCTGTTCTGAGATGCCTCAACCCACTTCTATTCAGACCTCTATAAAACTATCTGCGTGGGAAGAGTTTTAAATATTGCTGGGTAAAACTGGGAGCATTATTTTCCCCAATCAGTTCTGAAGAGATGGGGGGCAAGAGAGAAAGTGAGAATGAGGAAGGGACAAGAATCTGGGGTCTTGCTCTCTGGACCTGAGATGCTCAGAGTTGCATTGGCAGCTGTCCATGGGCACAAGTGCTAAAACTATTTTGCATATAAATTGACACACTTGAAAAAGATGCACGCATCTTTAGCAGAGGCATTTTCCTTTCTAGGCAAATAAAAACATGTTTGTTGCTTAAGTTCACCTGCAATGAAAACAAAATGCCCAAGAGCTATTCAAGAGGAATAACAGACTTGAACTCCAGCCTGCATGACTCATTAGTCTTTATGGATTCCACATCCAAATCTAGGTGTCAAAGACCTGACGGCCACCCAGCAGGGAAAGTAGTTTCAAAAAGAGATGAGTACCATAGGCACATAGTGGGGCAGTGTAATTAACCTGCCCACGTGAAACTCTCCTTGGGTACACATCTTCTCCCTAAGTCTTCAAGATTCACTGAATATGGTAGCAGCAAAATTGGAAGAAGCTATCTTAGTCCTGTTGCTTCATCTGGGGTTAAAAAATGATATCTCCTTCTTGTAAATTTTTTTTCAAAATACATGGATTTACCAAATTCAGTTGGAAGCACCTTGGATCTTCAGTAAACTCTGATACGGAAGAAAGAATCTCTCTGCTTGATTTGAGCTTTTTCTTCCTTTCTGAATGCTGGAGTTGAGGGGTCTCTCTTACAGAGATCTGAGCACCAAAATTAATACACATTATTCTTTCCCAGACCTACTATGTGGACTCTGCTGCTCCTTAAGATATTTAACTATGGCAAAAGAGACTTCCTGAATTCCACGCCAGCTGAAGGACTTGAAACTAAGCCTATTCTTGCATCCACCCTACAGTCAGAAGTTTCTTCATATACTGACAAAGAACATATAAACAGAGATGGGTATTCCTGGAACCAACAATACTGTTTTAATATACGTTATAAGATGCATAACCATCTTCTGGCCCATCTGAAATCTATGACAGAAAGCCTGTCAACTTCATCACTGAGGATTTAGCAAATAGCTGTCTTCACTCTGCTTCAGGCATTTCCCTGCATGTTCAATGTGTTATCGATTGTGAAACAGCTACTTTGGACTTAAACAATTGAAAATATAATTTCAGGACACTGGCATTGCATTGCTAGCTCTGTCACTGAGGTGTTTTCTGTGCTGATTTCGTTTCCTTTCTTAATTCTCACCTTATTCTACAAAAAACCTAAACAAGTCTGTCCTACAGTGCTGTTATGACAGTTCATGAAATTCTCTTGTCATTCTAACCAACAGTAAAATTCATATTTAGAGAGTTTCAGCTAAAACTGATATCTTTTAAAAATGTGTCCAGAGCATGGGAACCCGGATTTATGCACTTTTGCCAGAAGTTCAGGTATTTTGCTCATTGTATAAACTGAAGCTTGTTAGCTGTAAAATGAACATAAAGCTAATTAGCTGCTTCATGAGTGTTCAGTGAGTACTATTCATATTTATATTTTTTCAAAAAGGAAAAAAACATAATTGATATTGTCACTTATATTTATATTTATATTTACATGGTACTCTAAGCTGCTTAGTTAATGAATCTATAAATTTCCATGTTTGCCTTTCTCCCTCCCTACCATCTGTCCTCCCCTCCTACATCACTTTTTTCTTTCTAGGTAAAGTCCATGTGTAATTTTGTGCAGCCAAATAAACTCTTATCAGACATCATCTCTTTCTTTCTTTCTTTCTTTTTTTCTTTCTTTCTTTCTCACTCACTCACTCACTCACTCACTCACTCTCACTCTCTCACTCTGTCGTTTTGTTTAGGTGTTGTTGCCCTTTTTTTTTTTCTTTTTATGGTACTGGTATGGAAAAGACAGAATGATTAAGGAAAAGTTTCATCTCTTATTAATTTTTCGGTCCAGAGGATGTAGTTTGGAGTGACTGAAAAACTGAAACAGTGAATTCAGACAAGCACTACCACAAACTCAGTCAGTGGAAGTCTTTGAACCTTCAAGTCATGTTCATAGTAAGAACAAAAATTTTGGGGACATTAAACTTGTAAATTCAGAGTAGAACTGTGATAATTTATTGGAAATTTCTGTACATTATTGACCAATGCTGGTTTCTTGCTACATGCAAGTTGTAATCCATTGCCCATGAACGAAACAAAAATGGTTTTACTGTCAATTGCTTTCTACTTTTATGTTAAAGGGTTTATACAAAAGGATGTAAAAGGTCAATGCTGCAGTCGACACAAGAAAGCAACTATACAGAAATCAGTTGGAAAGTGTTCCCAGTACAGGATGATGTCCTTAGTACTAAAATTTGTAATAAAAAAGCAAATCCTACATATAAATTTCCACAATAAAAATTAAGCATCTCCATTCTTTGTTCTGATTTGTATAATGCTGTATTCTACACACTGGTGTCTTTTGGAAACAAACGTTCAGCATGAAAGCTTTTCTGTGACTTCATCAGTGGCTGAAAGCAGCTAAAACCAAAAAATGTCATTTGGACAATGACACTGGGAAATCCAATTAACATTAAATTAGGCTGAGATTATATATCATAAGCAATTAGAGTAGGGCTTTGAAATGTACTGTCCCTCTCTGATGCTTTCAAATCTTTCAGTGTTAATATTCCAATAAAAATGCTATTTCCCCCCACAGGTTTCACAAAGAATGAATTTTTGATTACTCAATCTGGTTGATCAGACTGACTTTATTAGAGTTGGTTTTTTTCCTTTCCAAACTTCAGCCATTTATTTCCCTTTCTTTCCCTCTCTAAGAACTTCAACAAACACTGCATTTACTCCTCCGCCCTGCAAATGGCAAAAGAAAGTTACCTTTTATTTATGAGTGATCATTTTTTCCTGTCTATATTTTGACAAATAACATGGCAGAAAATGATTAAGGGTCTCATTTTGCAATGTGACTTGTATGTTATTTATTGTTAAAATAAAAGTCACTTTGTGAATTGAAGTTTTTAATCATTTTTCCCCTCTGTCAGGAAATAGTTTTGTCAAAAAGTGATGATATTTGACAGTGTTGTTTTTTTAATGACAAGTACAACCCTGGTAAGGAGTTTATCAGTAATTATTTCACTGTAGTATAATTATATGGATAAACTATTATCTAGTTATTTTCCATTTAAATGATCTTCCTTTTTCCCATGTTACTAATAGGAATATTACAGTGCCTTGAATAGCTCCCACATAAAATAAAAGATACGAAAACATTTTTGAAAATACTTTCCCTGTCTTCTCTCAGAAACAAATTACATAAAATATTTAACCCAATTTAGCAGAAAACATAATGAATACTCTAATTTCTCTGTTAATCAGACTGTTTAACACCTTTGTTTTCCAATCTCTCCTTGGAAATCAATGGTTCTTATCTCAGTTTTGCATATGCTAGTGAATTACACTTTTTCCATCTCCATGTTTACATCTCCACTAACTTCAGCCACTTTCCAGGAAATTAAAAATAAATTTTATCAGTCTCCCCCTGTATTTAATAAAGGCAAACAAGGGCTTCCAGAAGATGGCTCAGGTCTGGTTAAGTCAGCTCCAGTTGCTCATTAAATGCACAGGTGATACGGGTAAAAAATTAAATAAATAAATAAATCAGAAAGATTAATAAACGTGCTAAATGCTCAAACTCAGATGCAAGTGTATAACTTTTTTTGTGATGCACCTACACGTGTTCCTCAGAATGCTTCTTAGCCGTGCATCCCAGACAACTCCACAAATGCCCATTAACTCATCACAGCTCCGTGAGGAGCTCCGGGGGAGTGCTGTGGTCAGGTTATAACTAAAGCAAATGAAGCCTAATAGGTCAGTAGCATAATGAGGGGTCAAGGAACAGGCCTGGATCTCAGCCTTATCCAGGTATTTATAAACTACCCCTTGGACAATACTAAGAGAAGAGTGGGAGCTGAACGAAGGCAGAACAGTGTCCTACTATGTCAGGACTGTGAGGAGGTGATGGGAAAACTGGACATGATCTGGCAGTGTGCACTTGCACCCCAGAAAGCCGAGTGTGTCCTGCCTGTACTAAAGAAGGTGTCACTAGGAGGTCAAGGGAGGAGATTGTCTCCGGTGAGACCTCACCTGCAATGCTGCGTCCAGGTCTGGGGACCCCAATGTAAGAAGGATGTGGACCTGTTGAAATGAGTCCAGAGGAGTCCACAGAGATGCCCAGAGGGCTGGGGCATATCTGCTCTGGAGACAGCTGAGGCAGCTGGAAGAGTTCAGCCCAGAGAACAGAAGCATTTAGGAAGACCTCAGAGTCCTTCCCGGTATGCAAAGAGGTTGAAAGAGAGCTGAGAGGAACTTTTGACAAGGGCATGGAGTGATAGAACAATGTGAAATGGCTTTAGGTTGAAAGAGGCTAGATTCAAGTTAGGGATTAAGAAGAAATTCTTCCCTGTGAGGGTGGTGAGGCCCTGGCACATGTTGCCCGGAGAAGGTGTGGCTGCCTACTCCTGGAAATATTCAAGGCCAGGCTGGACAGAGCTCTGAGCAACCTGGGATAGTGGAAGGTGTTCCTGCCCAAAGCAGGGGGGTTGGAGCTAGATGACATTAGGGGAAGGGATTTCATTGTCTTTCCCAAGCCAAATAATTCTATCATGTTTTTTAATATTTAACATCAGTGGATGTTAATGCAAATCACTGCAGAGGGAAATCATGTCAGAAGTGATAGCATTTTCTTGCTGTTCATGGAGCATCATGGTCAGACACCCCACGTGGAATATTGTCACAGGTGGAGTGATGCACTTCACTTGTTAAAAGAAAAGCAAAACCATACTTTATGGAAGTAAAACAGTGAATTAAGAAAGTTTAGTGGCAAATGTGACAGTGATTTAATGAGATTCAATGGCAAGATACACTTGATTACTGCATAGAGAACAGGATTACACAGAACCATCAGGGAGACCCTCCTACTGAGCCATGAGGTTCAGAAACGATATCTTTTCATTCTGAACTCCTTCTCAGACAGAAGTCTGAGGATAGTTGAATCAACTCCTTGTCCCAGACTTAGTCAATGGTTCATGCCTAAAGAATGTATGTCTGCACAATCAATTCTTTGCATTCCTTTGTGAAGATTTCAAAGTTTAGTGTGCTATTAATCACTTCCCAAGGATCTGTTGCTGCAAGGAGTGTCTCAGACTTAAGGAATAACCTTGAGACGTCCCTACTGAAGAGGATATCCTGGCATGCAGCCCGTAGCTGTGCGGGAGAGCCAAACAGGCCCCGGGCTGTCCACTATTTATGGACTAAGATGATGGACTTATTGTCATATTTGCATACCAGCAACACGTCTGGGTCACCCTTCCAGACAGCCCTTGGCTACCCTGTTGCTGTCCATCCCCCAAAGTCCAGAGTGAGATGCCAGTTGCACTAACACAGCAAAACAGCTACTGTCACACTGGTGGAACTGACGTACTGGCACAGGCTCTGTGAAAGCTCTGCTTTTAATTTATCGTTTAATTTAAACACTAGAATGTAAAAAGACTAGCTTTTAACCAGAGATATAAATATTTTGATGGCATATCCCTTCATTGGGCATGGCCTGCCTGACTAAATATCCTTTCCCCACAGAGGAGGAGAGGCTTATTCAGTGAGAATAGTCAAGACAAGTGACTGAAACAAAAGCTGAGCTGCTCTTCTTATGTTATACATGTAGTTTGTTACCACAGGAGCTGAGAATGGCCCCTAACACAGCAAGCAGACACGGATAGTTGTTTTGACAGGAATCATGAGGGTCAGCAGCAGCTAGTGATTTAGCTTAAAGAATAGTCCCAGCACTTAAATTTGATTTCCCATCTTTATCTACCATCTTTCAAGCCCCCATCTGAGCTTGTTTTCCAAGACAGGACTTAAAAATGGAAAAAAAATGGCACAGTAGCCATAACGGGAGGACTCAGAGCTCTTGGTTCCCAGGTGAGTATAAATGTAATAATCACAATTAAACACCTTTAAATTTGCTGCACACCTTATTTTTTCCCAATAATACAGATAAGTGTCTTAACAGAGGAAAAAAATGAGATGAGGTGGCTTAAAAATCTCATTTTGCTAGTGTTTCCAATCAGAAAAAAATATATTGATTATTCAGAGTGGACTGGTTTCACACTGCATCGTTTGCACTAATTATTTCTGGCTGGTCACTAGTCAGACTTTATCTTATCTCATCTCATCTCATCTCATCCCATCCCATCCCATCCCATCCTATCCTATCCTATCCTATCCTAACATTCAATCTGCAGTAGCTACTGACATAATTTTCCTCCTCAGTGCTGGACAGTTCTTACTTGCTTCAGCCCGTGATCATGTCAGCCTCGAGAGGAAAGAGGTACATGTGTAGGTCACAGAGATCAGAAAGGAAAGAATTTAGGCAGTAAAACCCTGATGTGAAACATCTAAGGAGGGACAATTTGAAATTGCCATGTGGGACTCGGAACGCGAGCGTGTTAACTAGCAGCTCACAGACTTTGCCTGTTCCTCTGTTCCTGCTTCAGTTTGACAGGATTGGCACAAGGAAGCTCTCAAAACTGTCAAATGAGCACGTTTGATGAGTCCAGGTTCTTTTCAACCCCCATGGCAATGTCCTTTTATTTCTGTAGTAAATCTTGTTACCCGGTCACAAACACAGTCCTGCTTCAAAACTCTCTGCTCTCTTTCCACTGCTGATTTCTGTATTTTCCCAGTTATTCAGCATCAAACCCAGAAAGTCCTGGACTGCTGGATTCCCAAGGCTTTCTTCTTTTGCTTTTTCTTCTTCCTCTTTCTTTCTTCCCACCCAAGTTACTAAGCTTAGCCTTTTCTTTTGCCATTCATTTTGGTGACAACCAAAACAAAAGTAGTAAGCTTGTTTTGCTAGATTTAACACACAGCAAACAATTCAAGTAAAGAAACAGTTGAAGATTCTCTCCATGGGCCTGTGGAACTCAAATAATATTGATTTAATAAAGCACGTCAGCATCTGAGCAAGACAGTACATAATGAAGCACAGCACCAGCCAAGTAAGATAGTGTACAGAAGCACAGACCATGAGAGAACACCACAGGTGTGACCAGCTCTGCAAGACATTTACACATATAACACAGGACATGAAAAAATATACATTCGTATGGCTTGAACTGAAACCGTGATGTGTGCCAGCGTGGACACGGTGTCATGGTCACCCAATCTGCTGTACTTTGCTCCGGTCAGATATTTTCCCTTTCTGTTTGTCCCTAAGCTACAAAGGAGTGCATGGAGAAAGTTCTTGGGCTTCTGGGATAGTAATAAAGTATGCAAAGAATACAATGAAGAATGCAGAAGGAGTCATAAAATAATTTATGTGGCAGGAAAGTAGATTTGTCTGTGATGAAATCAGTCTCCTATATTTGCTGCAGCGTCTCTAAGCAGAAGCTCTCTGTCGTGTCCCTGTGCATGACAGAGGATGAGATTCCATTTGGAGAATATTTGGCTCATTACAGCTGGAAAGATATTGCCAGGAGTTGCAAAGTGAAAAGGCAGAAAATACAGTAGGCAGATTTTTTTTGCTTGTTTTTGTTAAAATTGTTGTTTCTGTTTTGCTATGAGTTGCTGTCTCTGTACTCAGGCATTTGAGGTACTGGTGTTATGTCATGGCTAAGTCCATAATCCCTAAGATTGGAAAAGACCTCCAAGATAACAGAGTCCAACTGTTAATCCAACACCAGTGTGTCCTCCACTAAGCCATTCCCCAAGTGCCACATCCACATGCCTTTTGCACACCACGGGGACGGGGATTCCAACACTTCCCCAGGCAGACTGTTCCAATTCCTGACCAGGTTCCATGGTAGGAAACAGAAGAACGGAGCTCTTTTCAGGTAAATACTAACAGCAGCCTGAACCTTTCCAGAGCTGTTTATAGTCTGAAAGACCAGATACATTTCTCTCTTTTTGCTCTGTACAACCACCTGAAAGAAGGTTGTAATGAGGTGGGTGTCAAATTCTTCTCCCAAGAAACAAGAGGTAGGATGAGATGAAATAGCTTCAGGTTGCACCAGAGGGAGGTTTAAACTGCATACTAGGAAAAATTCCTCCACTGAAGGGATTGTCAGGCCCTGGAACAGGCTGCTCTGGGCAGTGGTAGAGTCACATCCCTGGAGGTAGGTAAAAGATATGTAGCTGTGTTGCTTGGGGCCGTGGTTTATTGTTGAACTTCGCAGAGTTAGGTCTATAGTTGGACTTGATGATTGTAAAGTTTTTGTACAATGTAAATTATTTCATGATTTCATACAAAAAAAAAAAAATTAAAAGACTAAACAGTACTCCATTATGGGGTTTTCTTCGTGGTTTAGGACGTACATGGGAAATCCTTGACTATGCAAGGTCCTTTTCCATGCTTTCCTGTGTGACCTTCTTACATCTCAGCCATACAAAGCAGCCATGAAGCACCAACTATTATCAGAGGAGGAGGCACTGGAAAAGCCTTCACATCAGCCATTCAAGGTAAGCAAGTGCGGAGAAACCAAGAAATACTAATTTGAAGCACTGAGGTTTAAATGTTGTTCCATTATTGAAATAAGCACTGTAACTTTTGCTTAATGACAGTTGCAACAGAGATACAGTACATAAATCAAAATTCAGACAGTTTCTGAGTACTCACATGTGTGACATACCTGCTGGAGGTGACTAAGCTACATGGAGAGCAACAGTAGGCACCTGGTTGTCTGAGGACAATAGAAAGGAAACTGCCTTTCATTAGGCCAAGATGTGCAGGAGTTAAGTGCTGATTTTCAGAGCATGACTATAATTCAGCTTCAAATAATGTGATAAGACAGGCAAAGGCGGAAAACTCTGCTAAACTCTCTGACAAGGGAACAGAAAATCCTCCACAGTTACAGAGACTCTAAGGACTTCTCTCATTTGTAATTAACTTCTTCCCTATAAACCCAGTCTGACCTTGTCTGTACTGTATTGTCCAGACCTTTCATTTGTCATATGGTATATGGCTTGGTAGTATAGCGTGTGTCTCAATGTCACTGAGTGTCTGGGGCTTGGGATTTTTTCACTGGTTTTTTTCCCCCCACTTTATGACTTCAATGGCTAAAGGAAAAACAGCAAGAACGTGGATGTCAAAAAATGCCTGCATGTCTTCGTAAGAGAATTAAAGTGTGGGAAAGCACAGTTAAAATTTCTCAACTGATGCAAAAAAAAACTTTTAAGGTCTTAAGGTCAGGTGGAGAAAAAGTGTTTTCCCTACTTTTCTAGTGATCAGATGCAAATTATTTTTAGTTGCAATTTAGTTTAAAGGCAAATTAATCACAGAAAAGAATGGTTTGGATTTTTGTTGTTGTTGTTCATTTTGTCTTTTTGCTAATTACAGAGACTGAGAGGACTGAGAGTGTTAGGTTTGTTTGTTTTTTTCTTCGTTTGCTTTTAAAGTGATTAAATGCAACTGAAGACTCAAGAATTTAAGCACGAGTCCAAAACTAGTAAAATGTCTACAAGGAAAACTGATGTAAAGTACACTAGAATAAAATTGTACAGATTGTTTTATGCTGAGAACCAAAATCATCCCCTGTAACACTGTAATCTCAGTGAGATATCACAATTTAGCTGTGCTGTTTTACGGTAGCTACAAAGTTCACCTACTCTACCAATGCACAGTATTAGACCATCTCTTAACCATGAACTAAGAAAGCTGAAGGTTTCCAAGTGTTCTGTCAAAACCACAGAAAACTCATTGCACAGATTATTTTTTTCCTGGCCTTGAATTTCAGAATGAGGAAGTCCTTTACTAGGACAATACTGAATTTGTCACTGCCCAAGAAGACGTTTTAAAGGTATGTTTGTTCACATATGTTCATGTTTATTTCTGGTGTGCATACATATGCATGTACAGTGTGTAAGGCATTGTGTATATGGATTTCTACAATATGTCACCTGAACTGATGTTGTGATGAGAATCTACCAGAAATTGTGTTTGCTGCAGTGGCCAACTTTTAAAATTAAAATACAACATCTACATGAAACATTCTGCCTTTCAGAATACATTCGTTCTGGGAACGGAATGAAATTATTTTTACATTTGTTGAAGAGTAAGGTTTTCCAAAGATATAGTAAGCTTGTGCTAATGGTCAGTTTTAAATTCATGAGGTCTTTTTGGATCTGGAGTTATTAAAAAATGGCGAAAACCCAAAATCTGTGAAACTCCCCACCTAGCTCCTCAAAAACCGGGGAAAAAATCAGAAAGGTAAAACTGAAAAAATACATGGGTTGAGATAGAGGTTTTTTAACAGGTAAAGCGAAAGTTGTGCATGTCAGCAAAGCAAAACAAGGAATCAGTTCACTGCTTCCATGGGCAGGCAGGTGTTCAGCCACGTCCAGCAAAGTAGAGCCCCATCACGTGGAACAGTGACTTGGGAAGACAAACTCCAAACATCCCCCCTTCCTTCTTCTAACTCCCCACTTTATACACTGAGTATGATGTCACGTGGTCTGGAACATCCCTTTGGTCAGTTTGGGTCACCCGTCCTGGCTGTGTCTCCTCCCAGCCTCCCAAGCACCCCCAGCCCCTCCCCAGCCTGGCCATATGAGAAGCAGGAAAGGCTTTGGCTCTGTGCAAGCCCTGCTCAGCGATAACAAAAACGTCTCTGTGTTATCAACCCTGTGTTCAGCACAAATCCAAAACACAGCCCTGCAGCAGCCACTGGGAAGAAAACTACCTCTACCTCAGCCCAAAATGAGCACAACATGACATCCGAGTGCTAACGAACTTACTTGCTTTATCTGGACAGTTCGCTGGCTACGAGTCAGATCCTGAATTCCCCAGGAGGCCATTCTTCTCTGTCTCTTTTCTGTACATATCCTTGAACTGATCAGCCACATCAGCAGCGTTAGGTATGAAATAAGAAGCCTGACCTTTGGAATTGGCTCTCCCGACTGATCAGCTCAGCACTGATGTGCCTGGCACATTTTGACAGCACTGGGAGTTGCATATGGGAATTGCACGTGTCTAGATGGGAAAATATTTTAGAGAGAGGAAAATTCTATAGAGAGGGGCATGGCAGAGGGAGAATTTCTCTGAACAGAGAGATGCAGTTTAGCTGGTTATTTTCTGGCCATTCTTTAATGTATAATATCAGGTTATCTTCAGTATTGAATTGCGTATGCATTCAATGAGATCACAGTCAAGCAATAGAATGTCCTACAGACATGAAAAAAATTAGGATGTAATATATACTGAGCAGCACCAAAGACCAGAAGACCAGAAATGTCAGCAAATGGTCAACTCCTGCTGTCCCAATCCCTTTAAAGGCAGGAACTGAGACTGTAAAAAATTCTTACTTTAAAGATAATTTCTTTTTGATAAGGCTTTGCATTTGTTGAGGTGATTTAATTGAGTCCTTGGTACCAATTACACTTCCTGAGAAGCTCTGTTTCATGTACATTTATGCTTTACTGTACAGAGGCATTTCAGCATTTCCTCATGGTTTCTTCCCAGACCAACACCAACGGCCTGACTCCCAGACTGCAGCAGCACATCCGTGTTTTTCAGAGGCTCTGCCATCTTTGAGGACAACATGTGACAAGTGTATGAGCTTTAAAGAAGAATCTGAGACCGCTAGAAAACAAATCAACACATGAGGGATCAGAAATTCAAAATCTGTGTGCAGTTATTCTCATTAGCTCCTGCGGACCTCTCTTACAGCCTGTGAGTGCTGAAGACCTGACCCCTGCACACATTCATATTGCCTGAATGACCTAAGACAACAGTTGTCTTTTTAGCTGCACTTGGAAACTCTCCTGCATATCTTTCACAAAGGGGAGACTGCCCAGAGATCTCACAATGTGCTTCTCATATAATTTTTGTTTTGTTTTGGTTTTGTGGGTTTTTTGGGGTTTTTTTTATTGTTTTGTTTTGTTTTGTTTTGTTTTGTTTTGTTTTGTTTTGTTTTAACAAACGTGTCTAGCTCATGTTCTCTGAGTTTATCTGGACACCTATGGGAGACCGACTTAAGTTCTGGAAGTGCAATCATATATTCTCAAGCTTCAAAGGCCCCAGATACCTTTTGTCATGGGTTGCTGTTTCTCTGTTAGAAGCACAGGGTTGCATCCCCTTTTATTAGGGATAACAGCACCTCCTTTCCTTGGATGCTCTGTGCTGTCCAGTGGATGCAAGACCCCAGGGTACATCCGCACTCTCTAAGTGGTGTAAATCATTAGCTCTGGGAATACTCAAAATGACAGAAAATGGCAGGAATGCTGGGGTCACCTCGGAGACCAGGAGAATGCTGCAGCATTTCTGTCAGCACCCACTGCCCCACAAGAGCAGCGTGGAGCTGTTTCACCGGGGCAGGGCACCCAGCACAGGACTGTTCCAGAAGAAAGGGTGATAACCTGCAAGTTGGTAGAGTTTGCTGTGAAATGACATTACCACCGCTTTGATGAGGAAAAGGCTTTTGCTTAAGTAATGACATCAATCTTAAATTGGTCTGACAATAATACTTGCCATCGGTGGAGCTTAAAGAGCTTTCCACGGGAAGCCGGGATCAGCGGTCTGACGTGAAGTGAATTTCCCAGCTCAGCAGCAGAACTAGGAGCAGAATTAAAGTCCTCTGAATTACAGTGCATCTTTCTCTGGGCAGTACTGGTGTGTCCCTCTCTAAAGTGTCGCACTCCTTCACATTGATCTATGTGTGATCATACCCCTAAAACAAAGAAAAGCCATGTGACAAATGTTTGTAGGAAGAGCCTGTTCAAATGCTTCCAGCTCATCCTGGCATGGTTTATTACCATATGTATCCTGGTTGTTAGACAGCTATGAAGGACTTTCTCACAGTTAAAGCGTGTGACACAGATAAAGCCAGATTAAAATTGCACCTCTGCTACCAATCTCCTTTCTGATACTGGGCATGGCTCTTAATTTATCAGACCTACTAACCATACAGCAGGGAAAGCATCATGCAGCTCGGGAGAAGAGAGCTATTTATAACACCAGATACAAACAAATTCAGGTTATAAATTAATTTTGTTTCTACGGAAAAATGAGATAATTTTAGAAGTGCAAAATAGCAGAACGTCCCTTTACTTTTTATAGTCAAACAATTCAGTATTGTCCAAGATTTCCTGTCTCAAATCAAGCTGTAAATACAAACAAAGGTTTTGCTGGACATGGGTAAGAATGGTGTTTACATTTATATGAAGAAAAGGAACAGCTGCCCACTGCACAAAACTGGACAGGAATTTTCACTCTTTCCTTTTGCCATCTGAAATGTAGCAGCTCTGTACAGGTTCAGCAGCAAGCACAGACGAGGTTGAACTGAAGTAAAAGCTACTTCAGCTAGGTTGTTTAAAGATATAGCAAGTTCTGAAAAGAAGAAAACCATAATTGCACTGGACTTGAGATCCCTGAACCGTGTGCTTAGAAGAGGATGTAGACCTCAAGTTGCAATACATTTTTAGCTCTGCCAAATCGGCTGCTTTTCTGGTTAAGAATACAAGAGAAGGAACAGAGCTGCAGGGAATTAAAGCTAATTTTGGGCAGCATATAGCTTTCTTGTCTGCATCTTTTATGGCTGGTGGGATTAAGCGTGAGGAGCTCTTTCACACTGGTAAGACCAGACTGTGCCCTCAGAGCTATGTGTGTTGTGGTACTGGACTCCTCTGTGCCCTCTTCAAAGGCAGAATGAGTTGCATTTGATGGTGTTTCTAAACCTTTGTGAAGAGAAGAAGGATTTTTAAATGTTATGACATATTTGTGCTAAATAGCTGGGGAATGTCTGCTTGTCTGTGGGTACTTTGCCTCTTTAAGTGTGGAAAAGACAGTTGGGTATTTCTGTCTGTGTCTATATGTCTCTCTCATTGAAAATGAAGGGCCTTCAGCAAGCTGCAATGAGTTCTACTATATTCATTCTTCACTTTTATATTCTCCTGAGTTTTTCAGGTGTTCTTCAAAAAATTGCATTAGGGATTCTATGATATTTAGAGCTGTCAGGGTTCTTCTATCCTCTCCTCTCTGAGGCTGGGCAATTGCTGCACAAACTAAAAATAAGGTGAGAAGGTCATTGTTTCCTTCCATGTTCTCTGACAATAGTTTCCTTCTACCTGTCCTCTTTATTTTCCCCTTCATTACACTGTTCCTTCTACCCTAGGGCTTAATCACACTATCAAATACACTGAGATTCTAGGCTTTTTTGAGATCTCAGCTCTAGCAGAACCTCAGATATCATGTTTTAGAAAGGATGCTTTCTGTTAACACATCCCACTGGAAGTGTAACTTGGAGCTTGTTAATGGATTCACATTGTCTGTACCAAAGATCACATTATTGGTGGGTTAGGGATCCAAACCACTTCCTTGCTGTCAGCTGTTGTTCATTCACAAGGTAAACCTGGGCATGCACACGGGATAGCAGATCTGATGGCCTCCAGCAAGGCTGTGATCAGGTCATGTAGAAGACCAGCACCCTGAGGCACTTCACAATACACCCCATGAGGTACATCTGGACAGAGGAACAGAAATTACAGCTAAAACTTTAGCAGCACAGCTGATTGTAGTTTTCCCATGTTTTAGCATAAAGCCCATAAATTGCCAGAAAATAAATGCTTGTGCTTGTAGCTGGGGATTCCAACAGGCACAAGCCAACTAATGACCTGCCCAGCACAGCACACTCCAGGGAGGGATGAGGTGAAGTGAAAAGTTGGCGAGTCACGCCAGATTTGACCACGCCCAATCTGCAGAAAATGGGAGAGTTGCACTCGTGGCAAGTGGTGGTGCTCAGTCTGCTGTTTCAGCTCCTGCTTCCTGCCCATGGACGAGCAGAGCAACACCAGTGCTGCCCAGCATCTCTTCACCCTGCGTTCACTTTCCTTGCCTCCTCTCCTTTCCCTGCTGTAATAGAGGCTGGAAACAGGGTGCTCCTCCAGAGCTTCCTGCACAGCCTTTACCCTGTGTGACACAGTCAGTCTGAGTGTGTAATGCATGAATCCTTACCTTTTTACTGAACACCAGATTCAGAGCATTTCCAGAAGAGGCTGTGGTTAAAGGCAGTGATTTATCATTGGGACAAGAAAATATGGAAACTAGCGAAAACCAGCATCCAGACATTAATTCCCTAAATATGAAACTGTAGTCATTCAAGAACTGAAAACTCTGAATCCTGCAGGAAAAATGAAACTAGCTAGACCAAGCTAAAAGAAATGGCCAAAATATTACACTACAGACTCAAGAAAGCAGGAGAAGGAAGATGACCTCCATATCCTGCTGAAGAAATTGTACAATAAGATGGTTTCCCCCCCATCAACTATTCAAAACTGTTTACCAAATATATGTATTTTCTCCAATAAAACCATGGTGTGAGTTAAGCTTGTGAGCAGATGGTTGTAAGTACATAAAATTTAAAATCTGAAATTCAAGATGGTGTGAGCAGACATCTAAATCATATGATATGTTTTTCTGATTGGATGAGCAAGCCACAACTCTTAAAACCAGACTTCCATTGCAAATAGCAGCATTTTGTGAAATTCACCTTCTGTTAGTATTTTTTAATAGTTGTCTAAAATTAGCTGTTCTTAGGAACAACCCAGCCAGCAAACTCATTAACTAAAATAACTGCAGAAAACAAACACAGAGTGGGGGCTAACCTAGTCACTAAGACCTTGCTTTATAAATATGACTAAATATTAGTAGAGCATTTAAAACAGAGTTTGTCCAGCTCTGTTGAAAGTTCATATGTTGCAATTGTGCAGGGAAAATAAAATAAATTTTAAAAGCCACACACAAATCTTCTCAATGTAAGAAAACACAATTGAGAAAAGCATAGCATCATGAATAACATTGACAAGTCAAATAATGAAATGTACATTCCTTTCACACAAGACCACGCTCACAAAAACTTCTTCAGTTTTGTGCAAATAACATTGAATATTTTGGTGAGACTGTAGAGCTAACTGGATTATTATCTTGAACTTCAAACACTTGCCTGAGAACTTATATCTAGTGTTATCTGACTGAAGAAAGAAAAACAACCTCAAATTTCTTCTTTCCTATTCTCCCCTCTCTTCCCCATCAAGCCCTCTACTACTTTGTCCCTCTTTTACAGAGGCTCGTGAAGCCTCCTCCCATTTAAACACATCAAATTTTGTGTGTAGCTATTGTGGATAGCTACATGTGGGGACATTTTCATCAGAAAATCTAAAAATCTAAAGTCTATCTTCTGGCACCAGGCCATAGAGCTTCCATAAGGAAATTTTATTTTAACAGAAAAGTATGTGGTTAAGGTAAACACTGTGATGTAAGAAATCTGGGTTCAGAATCTGGATTTTTACGTACTAGCAATTATTTGTAGACCATGATATTGACAGAGTTCCATTGGTTTAGGTGACATAGTAACAATATCATATGTATTATACTTACCTCTGAGGTTAAAGAAACAAATCCCAGTTAGGGTTTTCTAAGGTGTTGTGGTGAAGTAGGAGAATCCAAGATCTTACTGTTTATGGTGACATTTCTTACGTCAATCCCCTGCTTTTAGAAGCATTGATTGAATGTGGGGCAAAACACACTAATATTTTCTAGAAGGGACATTTCTGTCACTCTGAAAGTGAATATAGAAATGCTTTGGCAGATACCGGATTCCTTTCAGCATGTCTCCATATTTCTCCTGGAACTGGTTCCACTCAGATAAAAAACAAACGAATAAAGCAGCTTCTCTCAAGGCTGGAGAAGAGATAAGAGCTCTCAGGATCAGGCATGAAAAAGGTGTATCAGGTAGAGCTAAAATTAGAGCCTCTTATCTTCAAAGACGGCCCTAGCATACAGATGTGTGAGGATTTAGACCTCCATCTAAAGTAAAAATGGAAACTAATGAGCAGTTTTACATGAATTTCAATTTATGCTAAGGTCTAAAAATGTTATTTATTTTCTGTATTTTTTTAAAATTAAATCACTCTGTTTCACTCTATCCTTTGACCTTATGTCAGCTAGGTCAGAGTAAAGGTCCTTGTTATTTTGTGACCCCAGACAAGATGTTTGATTTCCTTGTTAATCCCTGCTTCACAAGAGGAGTTCATCTGGCCATAACCATTGTCCTGCTTCTAGGTGAAGAAAGGGCTAATAAACAAGGGGTGCAGTGATGGGAGGTTGTAATAAAAACATTCTTGTTGATGTTTTTTATTATGGTTCTCCTTCTGTAAAGATTTTAATCTCAAACTTTGCTTGGGAAGTAACCCAAGAAGTGAAGTGTGTAAAAGTCCCTGGGAAAAATAGTGATGGTAACTGGTAGAGCACCATCAGTCTGTCGTGTTTCTTGGTTTAAAATTCCCAGCCCAAATTCTTCCCCTAGGCTTGAAACTGATGAGCAGTCAGCACCAGAGAGTCTTTGGTTTGTCATGGGGAGGTGGTTGTTCTACAATTCAAAAATATGTTGCACGAACAGGGACCTGCTGCACCCATGAAAGCAGAAGCACACTGAACCAAGTATAAACACTCTAAAACAGAGAACTCTACCAACATTTTTGCACCTAACCACCCACAGAAATAGTATAACCAGTGCTAATAACAGAACACAAGCCTTCTACTGATGGGGCCAGATCCAAGTCCTACCCTCCCAGACTTGTTATCAGCTTGCTACAAGAACTTGTTGTGAGAACGTGAGCATGGTAACAGATTTTGCCCTTTATGGTGTCAGTTTAAGTGTGGGATAGCAGCAAAGGCCTTGAAAACATGGGTCAAAAATAGAGGATCCGGAACTGGAAACACTGCACTGATGGGCAATTGCTAATCACTGAAGCAACACAGCTTTAAGAGCTGCAATAGGATGGCATTCACTGAAGGAAAAGAAGCGCCAACTCACTGAGGGAAGATAAAGAGATCCCAGGCAAACAAGGGGAGAAGACACCTACCTCAAACTGGGAGCATAGCATGCTCTGCCATTTTTGGGCAGCAAATAGGCAACAGCTGGAGGCTGAGAGTTAGGCACAGTCTAGAAAACCAACACTTTATAACAGTATATACTCTCAGACGTGGTAGCTGGGAACCCTTTAAGAGGACTTGATCCCTTAACCTTTTTATTAATATCACCAAGGACTACACTCCTCAGCACAAACTGCAGTGACATGAGCTCCATGGCACTGTGTACTCGTACTTAATTTAGGATTGATTGTTAAGCACTAACTGTCTTGAATATGCAGTGACAATAATTGTTAATGAGTAGGATAAACCATTAAAACCATTAAAATAATATGTATTGTTAGCAAACATCAATCTGTTAGAGTTGTGTTTTAAAGTTTAAACTGATTTGATTGATTAGTCTTCTAAATATTCCCATTACATCAGTCTCCTGTTCCCTGATATAGAGCTATGTATATACACACACATATACTGACATATATATATGTATATTCAATTGCAATATGTAAATGTCAAAAATAGAAGTGTTAAACACATCGTACAAAAATACAAGTGAGAATGCTAATCATTCCAAATTATTGAGGAGCTCGTTAAGTATCTGTGACTAAACTGTTAGGAATATAAATAATGATCTTTATCTGAGGTAAATTTTTTGATCAGGAGATGCACAGCATAAAGTCTGATCACCACCAATTTTTTTTCCATTTTTGCCATGACAGGACACAGAAACATTCTGGGTCCTTGCAATTAAACATTTCAGTTTGTGCCAAGCTAGACTGTTAGCCATATTGCTGCTGATTAGTCTTTGTTCCTCAACTTCAATAAATAAAAATTATGTTTGTATTAAAAGTGGCCAGTTTGTCTGACTTCTTTTCCATGGCAAACCCGACACTCCACAAGGTACATGATTTAATTACACTGAACAATGGTCGGATTAGAGAAAAACATGGTAAATTTAGTTTGCCACATTCACTGACATGTATTAAGTTCTTGGTCATGTGATCTTGTATTGGTGTATCTATAATGTTCTCTAGAAATCATATATGCTGGAATTGAGTCTTTTGTGCCAGGACCGTCTTACGTCCACAGTATTTGGACTTAATCAGTGGACAATGTTTTCAGAATGAAGGCATGATGACAAGACACCTGACCAGCTCAGCATGTCAGACTGACTTCTCTTTCCTGGGTAAAAAACTGGCTGATAGCCGGGCTCAGAGAGTGGTGGTGAGTGGTGCCACATCCAACTGGCAGCCGGTCACTGTGGTGTCCCCCTGGGATCAGTGTCGTGTCCAGCCCTGTCTTTATCGATGATCTGATCAAGTGCACCCTCAGACAGTTTGCAGATGACACCAAGTTAGGTGGGAGTGTTGATCTGCTGGAGGGCAAGAAGGGTCTGCGGAGGGATTTGGACAGGCTGGATCTATGGGCTGTGGTCAGTGGTGTGAGGGGCAACAGGGCAAAGTGTCAGGTCCTGATCTTGGGTCACACCAAACCCTGCAGCTCCAGGCTGGGGACAGAGTGTCTAAAATGCTGCCAAGCGGGAAAGGACCTGAGGCTGCTGGTGACAGCAGCTGGACATGAGCCAAGGTGTGCCCACGTGGCCAAGGAGGCAAGAGACATTCTGGCTTGTGTCAGCAATAGTGTGGCCAACAGGACCAGGGCAGTGACTGTGCTGGGCAGTGGTGAGGTCACGCCTCGAATCTTGTGTTCGGTTCTGGGTACCTCATTAGAGGAAAGACATTGAGGGGCTGGAGCATGTCCAGAGAAGCTGGGGAAGGGTCTGGAGCACCTGGAGTGGCTGAAGGAGTTGTGGGGGCTCCGCTTGGAGAAAAGGAGGCTCAGGGGGGACCTTCTCACTCTCTGCTGTTGGGTGCAGCCAGGGGGGTCAGGCTCTGCTCCCAGGCAACAATGGGCAGGACAAGATGAAATGGCCTCATGGTGCACTGCTGGAGATTTTGATTATATATTATGGAAAGTTTCTTCACCAACAAGGTTTTCAAGCACCCAAGCAGACTGCCTAGGGCTGTGGTAGAGTCACTGTTCCCGGAGATAGTTAAAAGGCTTTTAGATGTGGAACTTAGGGATATGGCTTAGTGGTGGGCTTAGTTGTGTTAGATTTGCAGTTCTTCTCAATGATCTTAAGGGTCTTTTCCAACCTAAATTATTCTGATTCTGTGTTGAGTAAACCACATAGATTTCTGTATAGATTTGCTTTAGAAAGAGATCTGCTGAATGTGTTTCACCTGGCTCATTTTATGAAGAGATGATCTCTTTCTGAAGTCCCAGACACTCCCTAGAAAAGTGTCTCTGAAAGTTCGGGACATGTTCAGGTCATTTCCTACCAAGCAGATGTGGAGATCGTAACATCTGCAGCAAAATGGATATTTTACCAGTGAGCATTATCACTGGTCAGTATTCTAACTGGGCAATTATTTCCCTTGTCTATGTCAAACACTGGTCTCTTCAAATATAAAGAAACATAAGTGAGCTTCAAAACTAAAAGAGTTTTGCTTGTATTTTTCAATTCCTGCTTGCTTTCAGAAATGTGAGGCAGGAGACCAGATTTTTGTTTCTCAGTTCACTGAAGCATTCTTGTCAATAAAAGGGACAAGGCAGGTGATTTACTGGTTAAGAAACTTCCAGCTTCTCAGTTGAGAGCAAACTGCCATTTTCCTCTGCTCTCCTTCTGCTGTAACCATTTGTTGTGAGGTGTACGCCACATTGCATGTACTCAGTTGATATCTTCCTTATCACTCTCGGATGGAAGTCCAAAGAATTAATTTTCTGTGCTGTAGGTACCTTTAGATTCATGAGAGAGAGTCTGGAGCTGTGAAACATCAAGCCCAGTGTAAAGCTAGAACACAAACCTTCTACTT
Organism: Cnemophilus loriae; assembly: GCA_013397755.1. Lineage (NCBI taxonomy): Eukaryota > Metazoa > Chordata > Aves > Passeriformes > Corvidae > Cnemophilus > Cnemophilus loriae. Next base: position 710,912 of record VZTF01005778.1, on the reverse strand, counting down.
CTACTACTGAGTACTATCTATAGGCCATGTTCTACCACTGCTGATGGGTACAGTTTGGATGAGATGGTCTTCTGCCTTAAAGTAAATCAGTGCAGAAAATCGCCCAGGTTTCCTTTGGAACAATAAATAACTCATCCATAGTATTCATATCCGTGAGCTGATATCCAGCCATGCTTTAGAACCCAAGCATGAAACCACATGTACAATCAGAACGTAGCAGACGTGTTCATGCTTTGTGGTCTGTATGCGTGCCTGGTGACCAACTCTCCGGGATTCATTGTGGGTCCAAACTTTAGACTCACTGGCATAAATGTTTCTGACTTCAGTACAACAAGTCCAATAACGAAAGCCTTGCAGAAAAAATTAGACAACTGTGAACTGGATAATTGAAGATTTTGTCTGTGAGTGTTTGAGATAAGGAGTGCAATAATAAAATTTGTCTGAATGTATTGAGTAGACTTGCTGCAGTTTATGCCTAATCATATATTTAGCAACATTTGCAAACAAGATCAGCAATTACACAGCTAAATGAAACCAGCACGTGTCTGGCTACGCCACAGAGCTTATAAGTAAAGAAAAACAATCTAAGATTTTTAGATTCAGCTGAAGTGCAGTAAGAAAAGAGATTCTAGAGAAGAGTGTTCTGAATATCATACCAGCAAGGCAGTCAGATCATCTAGCTTGTTGATTGACAAAATATTTTTAATATACATTTTATATTAATCATACAAATTTTCTGTTAAATTAACTTTAGTCTTGACAGGTGCATGATAGTCTTATTTTCCTTGATATTGAAATGGTCAAAGCAAAATTTATAGTCAAAGCTGAGGCAAATACCTCCGACTTTTCACAATCCAGTAGAGAATCCTTTAGTGCAGTAGCCATAAGACCCAAAAGATAAATACAGGAGACTGACAAGTGTAGATCATTTACATTAAAACACTGGAAATTATGGACTAGTTGTTTGAAAAGTAAAGATAGAAAGAAGAGCGTAGCCGTAAGCCCCTCTAGGTGAGCTTTACCAAATGACAGGCAGCTCTTCTTTTTTAATACATACGTGTTCAATGAAAATTTTTGTTAAACTTAAATTAAAAAAGATTGACTCCAGTGGGAAACAGATTTGAGTTTTCATTGTATGAAACCTGCTTCAAACAAGCATTCAGCCTGTTTTGTCCCTCGCTGTCGAACTTCTCCTCTAGGAGAATGTTCTTTTGTGTTCTAAGAAAACAAAGGGGGAAAAAAAAAAGAAAAAGAAAAAAAAAATCCTCCAGCTACACTTTTACTTTGGACTAATGTTCACCTGTGTGAGACAGAGTATTCTTTCTCTTCCCAAATAGCAGCATGACCAAGGACTGATTGACATCCTTAGCAGAAAGGCAGTCTTTCAGCTCCAGACTTGCAGACGTTCCTCTACTCCTCAGAGCCCCTGCCCTAGAGGCGTTTGGCTGTCTTGTTTATTTGATTGTGATCAGATAGGAAGACTGAGCTTTGATAGATAGCTGTTCTCCTGCTAGACACTAATGGATTTGATCTATTCTCTTTGCCTGTGGGTTTGTTTGTTTGTTTGTTTGTTTGTTTTGGTTTTTTTGGGCTTTTTTTGTTGTTGTTGTTATTTTTATTATGGACTCAATTTTCCGTATTTTACTTTGAAATGTTTATTATATTATAGAAGACTGCTAAGTGCTTGGAAAATTCTCTGGTGCTCATGAGATGGGAAAGGGCATCCCAATTTTTCACTGAATTTTATAAGTTGAAAGGTGAAAATTTGGAATTCAGTTGAGGTATACACAACTTTCCATGGTGTCAGTAAGCAGAACTTGAAGCGAGATTTAAAGAAAATATTTTATTCTTAAAAATTTTTAGCACTGTGTGACAATCTGAACTCCCGTTCTTGTTTTTTTTTTGTTTTTTAGCAGAAGAATTTCTGTGGGTTCAGTGGCACTGAAGACGTTTATCTCAACGAGAAGGCAGCTTCCTCCTGTATCTGCTGTTCTCAGTGCCTTGCTGTGAGACCAGAACTCGTGTAAGACTTGGTGGTGTTTGCATGGAGAGGTGCAGAATGATGGACTCTACTTTCTTTCACTCCGATTCTGAAAAGAATTGGCTGAGTGGAAGCCACTGGAGACTCCAGCAGAGAACTAATATGGACACAAATACTTTTAGTTTCTTCGTATCAAAAATTAACCTTCTGGTTTTTTTTTCAGGAAGGGACCATATATGCAGATAGCATCAAAGTTTTATTATAACAACAAAAAGTTAATTCTGAAGATTCAGTGAGTTAAGTCCTTGTCCAGCTTCGTGGGACATTGATTTTCACTTTGAATTCCTCTGTGTGGTGACATGGCTGCATCAGAAGAAAGACTGTGAGAATCACAGACTGAGGTAAGGTGCAACCCTCTATTTTTCTCTGTGCTGCTTCATCAGCACAGAGATTTCTCATCTCTGAAATGCTTTCTCTTTTTTTTATTTTTTTTTTTTTAGCAACTTAATAATCTGCACCAGTAAGGGAATGTGCACAGTCTGAAGTGACATTACGATCAAGTACCATTATTTTCAAAATATGAGACTGCTTCTCCTCTCAGACTTGAATAAATCAATTTTAACCTTTCTGCAAAGTTGAGAGAGCTACAGGTGTGACAGTGTAAGAAGGGCACAGAGCAGTGCTTATGCCAAGAGGATGCCTTATCCTCCACAGACCTGCTCTTGATGTCATTGCTTGCCAGCTGTTGACTTGCTAACCAAGGCAAAATTCCCTTATTAAATCCTGTTTGATTTTTCACTGCAATTACCAATGCAAGCAGGGCAAAAATATTTTTGTCTTTCGTTGCTGACTATCAGCATCATTGCAGTGCCTTTCCCATGGGTTCCCAAAGATGTAAGTAGAGCGTGCACTAAAGGATGGCCCTAGGAAAGAGATGACACTGGAATGCACCCTTTCAAGATTACCCCTAAAGACTTGATTTTCCTTTCTTACCTCGGCCACAGAAAATGCCGAATAAAATGAAGGAAGGAGTCTGAGTTTCATACTCTTCCTCCTCTTTGCAGCTCTTTCACAGTCTCTTTCCTGCTCACCTGACATTTGGGGAGCAGAGTAGCAAAATCCCATTTATTTCTGCATGGGTAAGGAATATTATTTACACTCTGTCTCAAGGGAGTTGTTCAAGTCACTGCATAAGGCATTGCGTGCATAGATGAATCCTGAATTGCCCATCACTCTCAAATAATATGAGGATGATCTATAAAAGTGCATATAAATCAAACGATGGAAATTCCCCAGGCACCATACTCCGTGGGCCAGTCCTTGTAGTACAACAAAATTCCTGTGTCAAATATATCTGTCTCGGAGGTACAGTTGAAACTTTAAAGCATTAACATTCTAGTGGAATATGGTTATGAGGGGACAGACATGAGTACGGAGATAACCCTCTGGAATAAGAAGATTTCTTTTCTGAAATAAAATGGGTCATGGATAATATATGGAGGAGGGGAAGCTCAGGTCGTTTCTTCAGACAACATTTTTCTTCTTTTGTGTGCTGAAATGTATTTATTTACACACAAAAATCATTCTTTAATGGGACTGAGAAAAGCCTCTTGGCACACTGAGACCGATCTCTTTTTTATTAATTTTACAGCAAAAGGTCAAAACTATATCTATTAAGTATATTTATACAGGGAAGTGCTAGACACACTCGATTACATAATGAGATTGACATCCGTGTCTTGTAAGATAATGATCTTGAGACACAGTCCCGGTGTAGCCCTGATCAAGTTAATAGAATTGAGTTTGGATTCTTTTGTTTCCTCCAAGCTCTTAACCCAAAATGAATTGGGTTAATCTTTCAAGAAAGCTGTCTTAATTTTAGATGCTTTATTTGAGACTGTGATATCTGAGTTTCCTTTTGTTTCCTTGGTAAAAGGGATTGCTTAGACTTGTGCTTTGCTGAAATGCAGCTGCAAAGTTTTGTTTTGTTTTTTTTTTTTTTTTGGGAAAGGCAGATTTTTTTTGTGACATAAGAAGATTCCACACAAGAAAAAACAATGCAACTGGAAGAAAGCAAAGGTCTTTGTTCAGATCTGGAATTAAATAAATAAAATAATAGTAATTCAAAGGAAGCATTGCTTACCTGAAGGTTTTCTTTGCTACTGGGCAGAATACAAGAAACCTCTCCTATCTACAGTGATGCATAAACACAAAGATATCTCAATTATTATCTTATGGACAATAAAATACTCTATTATTTTATTTTAATCTAATCTAGTCTATTTTTCTGAAGTCCATCAGAACTGGTACTCCATATTCCCATTCTACAAATGGTTCCAACATTTGTCTCAACTCTTTGCCATGTGTTGGCACTTTAGGGTTTGTGCTCACCTCCCACCAGCAACCAGGCATTTTACCCTCTGGGAGGCCCTTAAATAGTTTGTGACCCCTAGGTCACCTGGATGTGTAACTTCTTAGGCACATCAAATAAAATTTTTTTCACTTTTTATCACAATTACAGAAACACCCAGACTTAATCTCTGATAATCTACTGGAAATTCATCCTTAACTGGCTTCAAAATGCTGACTTTATGCACAGGGGAAAAAAAAAAATAACAAAACCAAAAAAATCAAAAAACACAACACTGTTTTATCTATTAATTATGCAATATTCCTTTTAGGCTGAAGATTTGTGAGTTTCTGTGCTATGGTTGAAGAAATAATCCAAATTTAGCAAGCATGTGTTGAAGCTTCATCTCACCTAAATTTATCCATGTAAAAGATGCAAATTTAGTCTTATCTTATTTAATCATTAATCTGTGCTTTATCTATAGACAAAAGAGGGGAATATAACATGTTCCCAGCATCATATATTTCATGTTAAAATAGAGAGAATTATCTTGTGGAGGTGCTGATTTCCCTCCACCAAATAATCTTAGAGGGTATCTCATTGTTTACTTAAGATGAGGCAAAAAATATTTTAGAAGGCCAAAAATAAATTCTGTGAGTATCATTTCAAGACAAAGAGTTTAAAAAGTAGGAGTAAGACACTTGAACACCCCAAGATTTAAATGTTGCAGCAAACTGTCTTGATGATTTGCACTCCTACATCCACAGGCCCTCCGAAAGCCCCACTGTTCACATTCATCCAGGTATACAAATCTACACATACAGAGATTGAAGTTATTTCCAGGAATTTAAGAGCTCACTTTCACTGGGGTATTAGGACATAACCCTTGCGTGACCTCCCGAGATTTTGGTTTCTTGGTATTGTCAGTGTTTCAGAGAAGCAAGCCAAGTGCCAGATTTTGGATGTCAGATCCTAACTTCGGCCTTCTGGAATAACCTACCCAGTGCTGCAGAACTGCAGCTGGGACACAGGGCTGGGCTTAAGGAGGTTCTTGGTTAATCTTCCGTAGATGCAATCGTGCTCTGGATTTACCCAGAGATGAAAGTTTCCAAAGAACTTCGAGAAATTCCATACTGTGAAGACCTCCATATCGCTGTTAGTTGCCAAAGGACACAAAAAATGCACAGCATCTGAGAGTTCACACCTAAGTCAGGGGCTAGCAAGTGCAAAGAAAGACTCTAAAAGGTTATTTTCATAAAACAAAGGAAGCGAGTTAAATGTTTTCTGCACGTAATTGAAAAACTGTCTCAGCAATAAAAGATACAGAACAGGGGGAGCAATGGCATGTAAACAACCAATCAACTTGAGACCTGCTCTATCTTCATCCAACAATAATACCTGGACTGTTAAATCTTTCTCGCAGGTGCTTTATTTTCCTTTACAGAACTGCACTGTATTTTGCTTTCCATATCTGGCACTGAAAACATATTCTTCTTTTCCTTCTGATAAAATGATGGAGTTTACTGGATTTCATACTAATACAGAAAGAAATAAAACAGCAATAATACCACCTAAGTGGGAAGGATTTCATGGTACCAGGACATTCATCTGGGTCTGTAAATACAAGTTATAAATACTGTAGTATAAACTGAGATATATGACCAATACTGCAATGTTTTATGTAATAATAAAAGATAGATAGATAGATAGACAGACAAATTGAAGGAAAAAAACTTCATCCCTGTCACTTCTAAGTCTCACAGTCAGATGCTGAGACACACAGGGGTACCTGAGCTTCCATTATTTTCTGCTTTAGCCAGTAAATTATTGAATATTTTTGACACAAAATGTTATTACATTAATTCCAACTGGCCTGAGAAGATTTAGCTCATCTTGGATAGCTGATGGCATGATTTTTGAACATTAAGAACAGTCTTCAGCATGGTTCATAAACTTAGAAATTGATTTTGAAGTCAATCATCTCTTCAGAAATACGAAGACTTCTCATCATATTTCCCAAAAAGAACAATGTTGTGTAAGCCCAGTTAACTTCTTAAGGACAGTCCAGCATAAGAGCAGAGTTTCTGTGGGCTTCCAGTACTGGCAGGGAATAAGATATTAACGGTGTTATATGGATCGTTCCAGAAGAAATCCCATTTTATGACATTCCTCTCTCTCTTTAAAATCGTTATCAACATTAATAGAAACTATGAAATTATTAGGTTTTTTGTTTTATTCAGGAAACTAAGGCTAGACAACAGGAGGCAGGACTCATGGTACAGTAAATGCAGGGAACATTTCTGCATATTAAGAAGTTTGGGATGGATACTGGAAGGACTCAGTCCAATCCTCTTCCCACTGAAATCAGAAAATGATGGATATCACCTCCTGAGCACAATTGTTAATAGAGAAATATTTTGTCCTGTTAATAGACAAATACAGAGGATTAATACATTTGAGGACCTTAGAGTTCCTTATAACCTTTCTTTTTTGAACAAAGTACTTGCAAATTTTAAAATTTCCAGCTTATTTGGAAACACAAATATTGATGTTTTTCACTGAAAATTATGAAATCTGTCGAACAAATAAAAAAACTCCATTACGTTAAACCAGGTTTCCTTTTGTGAAAAATTTGCTTCTCTCATCTAAACTGTTTGTTCGCTTGTTTGTTAGTAAAGAAAAACTGTCAGAAAATTTGCAAGCAATACTTCTCTCTCCCATGCCAAGTTTTGTCTTGTGCTTGTAACCAGTGATCTGACATCAGAAATGAATGTTATTTCTCCTTCAGATTGTTCTTCTGTTTAACTGCAACCCACCATGCACACACTGCTAAATCCCCTCTTCGGGTACCTGATCTTATCCTGTGTCTGCACTGTTTTCTTTCTTTCTCCCACCTTGTGCCTATAAATGTATCTTTAAAGCCTACTATCTATCATTTATTCTGAAAACTAACTAACTGTTTGCACATTTTGCTTTCCAGATGTTGCTGCCAACAAATTATTCCCCAGTGATTTAAGCTTGAATTTCACCCATTACTGTTTAGCTTATAGGACATATTCCTGGAACTCAGAAGACTTTTAACTTCAGTTTGTGTTCCTTCCCTCAGGAAAACTCAAAACAAAATAGTAAATTTTCACCCCAAAACAGACCATAGGAAAGGCTGAAATACAAAAGGCATCTTCTAAATAGACAATTAAAATAATTCACTGTGACATTTCATCATACTATCTAAAAGGAATGTGATGCTTAATAGAAGACAGATCTCCCCTCAAAGATCAGTCTTACTATAAAAACAGCACCATGTCAATTACAGTGGTTTTGATACTAAAATAAAACATTCATAAATTGTATCGCTATATGAAATGTCAAGTTTTTCTACACATGGAAATTTTCTACCAATGTTCCTAATTTCCACTAGAGAGTAAGGACCTCATTTATTTCTGCCTTGGTAATTAAGTCAGTACTAAACTGAGTGTATCAAAACTCATGAAATTTCTAACTACCCCTGTCTGAAACGAGAATGTTGAAAATATTTTTCCAGGTGCTGACTACTGTTTATAGATCCCAACTGCCAAAAGTTCACGGCTGTGTTGGAGGTGGCTTACTTTGGTCAAACTCTGTATTAGAATCACTTCTGTATTCTCTTGATTGCCCCAGTTCGCCAGGGCAGCAGTTCTGTCTCCTCTCCACCACGGTCCTGCTACCCCTGATGAATTTTGAAGATATGCAGGTGTGCCTGGTGCTTCCAGTGTAAAAAGGGATAGAGAAGGACGCTTACCACTGCTTGATCCAGTCTTACCTTTTGGCAAAGGTCTTGCTCCATTTCTTCAGTCATGTTCTCTCTCTAACATGGAATTTGCCTGCATTGAGGCAAGGAAGAAGTGGAAAGATTGGTTTGAACTGAATGTGCATTTCTCTTTATCTCCTTATCTTACTCCTGAGTTACTTTTGCATCACCAAGAAGATGTTTGGGCATTTGGTTTGGGTTTTTGGTTGCTTGTTTGTATTTTTCTTTAATCAGCTGCATCATATGGACTATTACTGTGCAGTAGACGAGGTAACTTGAGACAGAAATAAAGTGCAGTGCTCAAATAGTTAATGCTATTTCAGGAATCTATGTGTAAAAATCAATTTTAGTTATTCACAACCTTTTTTCTTCTTTCCTCACTCAATTACCTTATTGACCACTTATTTATAAACTAAAAAAGACACATATTCTCCCTGTCTGTTCCACAGAGGAAACAAAAAATGGGCTTATTTAATCCTGATGTTGGTGGAATTCTACCAAGGGAAAATTTGGCTCAAATGTTCCTGAAGAAAGTCATTGAATGAAAATAGATTTTACTTTGGCTTAGTTATTCATTTTACCTCATTTTATTCTTAAAATATATGTTTGTACATAATCTCACCAGATGCAGATGTCTGGTTCCGACTGTTAAAATTCAGACAAATTATTATTTCACATATGCATAATAACAATTAAAGCCAATAACATTTGACATGGTTGCATAATTTCAATAAAATAAAATCATAATTTCTTATGAGAAGTAAGGATGGGGAAAGCATATCTTTAAGTAAGGTACTGGACAATGAAATAAATAGGCAAAGTAAACATTTTGAAAAGTTGTTCCCAGAAAATAAAAGTGGATTGTTTTCATAACTGCTAAACACCATTACCTGCTATTGAGTTCCTCTGCAGAGAGTGGATTAACAGCTGTTGTCAGAAATTGTTGGTGTAATGGAATTATTTATGGTGTCATCTGTTTAATTCTTGTGGGAAATGTTCACACAGTCTGTCAATGAAGTGCATGAATACAGCTAAAGCATGGTTTATTGACTATTCCAAATTATTTCATTTTATATATGGTAAAACAGGCAAATTTGAAAGTGTTAGCCTTATCCATCTTCTCCAAGTTTATCTAATGAATGTTAGAGTGGTTTTGAAATACGGCTTTCCCTTTTTCTACCTCTGATCAGACTTTCTTGGTACCACTGCTTGGTTTGCTCAGAAGTTCACATTTAATAAATACAACAGAACACTTTTATTACAAAGAACACTACCTTGTAATGATTGATGGAGATTAATTCTAGTCCACTCATTCTCATCTGGTGCTTAAAAAAACCATTTGGGATGAAACCGTTTGTCTCTGTGTGCTCTTATTTTTCATTTCTCTGCAGTTCTGCCATTGTCTCTCTTGGCTGGGGCTAGAAGCAGAATTGCAGGAATGCCACCAGAAAGGCTGTGCTACTGGGGAATAGATGAGACATGTTGTTTCAGATTTAATTAGAAAAGTTTTGTACAGATTTGCTCTGTAGGCCACATTTCAACATTAAAGTTGAGGGCAGCTGATGCCATCTGCTCCATTTAATGCAAATTCAATGCAGCCCTTCGGCTCTTGGCAACTTACCAATACGGTCCTCAAATTATTTGGGCAAAGTATGATCACCCCTGCTGTACCGAGTGCCCCTGTTTTCTCCCCCCTCCTGCCTAAGCAGTGATGGATTTTTTGCGCTTCTCTGTCTGGTCATGTATGATTTCGAGGAAAAAGATAGTTTCTATCAATCAAAAAACAACACTCATCATTAGTCTTCTGGGACACATGCTGCAAACCCTTAGGACCAGCTTTTCAAAGGAAGAGAATATTGTTTCTGATGTGAAGTTGATGGATGTTTCATGTACCGTGTGTGACAATGACACAAGAATTTCCAAGAGCAGAGGATCCTCCCAAACCTGTCTTAGTCGCTTTATGTGATCCAGGCTTTAAAGAACATCCATGCCTCACTTCTTAATGGGTGCCAATACTGAAAAATACAAAGAGATGCCCAGGAGAAAAAGTTGTTGCTAGAAAGTAATTATTTGACATGTTATCTGTCCAATTCAGAAGGGAACTGCCAAGGAGCAGGGGTCTGGCTTTCTTGTGACTTAGCAAAGCACTGCACACAGTTATGGAGGAGTGGAAATTACCAACAAAGTAAAAAACCGAAAATCGTTATTACCCTTTTCTAATTTAAGCACTACATAAATTTATATGAACTGTCATAAAAAATATGTTTGATCAGAAGAGCAAGTTCTGAAGTCCTCTTTAACAAATTGATATATATCAAAAGAAAATCAAACAAAAAAAATATTACACAGACATATTCTTATCAATGTGTTTGGGTTTAGACTTGCCTTAGCCAATCAAACTATTTTGTTTCACAGAAGGACGTAGGAGACAAAGAGAGTCTAGATGATTTTCCTAAGGTCACTTGGGAAATATATTACAGACTGAGGGAACAGTCTGTGGGAACAGAACTGAGGGGACATATCCATGTGTCCCATTGCCAAGCTAATGCTCAAGATGCATGTGTTCATCATGGAAATACTATATCAGAAAATATGATATTCGTTCTGCCATAGGTGCAATATGTCTCAAGAATAATTGCACACTTGATACTTAAAAGAGGAGAAATTGAATGTATTAAAAAAAGAAAACAGAGGGAGAAAAAGGGGGAGGAACAGAGTGACTAGGATGCAATGTCTGTTACTTGTGACACTCCTTTCAATGTGCTGTCATGCCACAACATCTGTATTTCTTCATGTTTGTAAAAATCCACTCCAAAACACCCTGGCAGAGGCAGAGCCGCACCAGCTACAGTTGCTGAAGGTTTCAGAAAGAGGACAATGCCAAAATCTTTGTTGTGGCAAAAATTAAATAAGGAATAAGAATAACAATCCCTAATTTTTCTATTAGCCTCTTTGTTGTAGCAAAAATTAAATAAGGAATAAGAATCACAAAAGGCAAACATATCTACCTATCTCTTTGTTTGTCTGTTTATTCATTTCTTGGTTTATTTGTTTGTTTGCTCGCTGTGGATGGGGGATGGGCTGCACATTTGGAAATCCTACTTTGTCAGAAGGGTAGAAAACCACAGGGCCAGAGTGCCTGGAGGGGTTTGTTACTCTCTGTCCTTGAAGGTTTTTATCATTCTCCTAGAAAAAGCCATCTACGATCAAATCTAGTGAGAGCCACAATCCCACTATGATCAGAAGGTTCAAGGAGGACCTCCGGAGGTGTACAGTTTGCATGGTTTTGTAAATTTTTAAGAAATTATTCATGGGGCCCCAGCTTCTATGGGGAAATCCAGACATTATAATAGAATATCTGGAGTTGGAAAACTTGGCAACTTCAAGGGTTTTCATGTAACTTAAAAATTTTCAGTTTAGGTACCTCTTAGAGAGTTACTAAAGGCTCTGTTTATAATCCACGAATACTAGAAGACCCTTCTGAGGCATAATTTACATGATTTTGAGACATAATTTAGATTGCCACTTTAAAATGAGATAACTTACAACAGAAGAGCCCTTTCTATTCTTTGACCAGAGAGAAGTCATAGGAGGAGTAGGTCAAGTAAAAGACTCTACACTGCAGCTACCTACACTTAGTTGGAAGAAAAGGACTCTCAACTGAAACTGATACAAATTTTTTGGTCATATGGATTTTTCCTGTTGGCAGAACAAAGGTGATTTCTCAGTATATATGTTAGTCTTAGGTTAATATACTGGTGCTAGTTTCCTTGATTACACTGAGCTTTGGATGAAAGCCTAATTCAAAACGCTTCTCTTTGGAAAGATTGCTGAAGAAACAAGCATCATTAGGGATGATACACTAGGTGAGGGAGATGGGGAATTTAGTTGATTGTTTCAGCTGTGAGGTACCTAGAAATATAGTACGTTATGAGGTTGCTCTTTCTGCTTTGATATATTGTGTTTGTCAGTGGTGCCTGCCACACTCAGATAGGCACCTCTTCTTGTTTTGCAAATGTAGCTGTCTCAATAAGGATAATTAAATAAAGCCCCTGAGGTCCCATGTACCAGAGTTTCTATTTCTTTCTTTCTGTTCCAGCTCAGGAAGTGGAGGGGGGAAGAGTACCAGCTCATTACTTCCCAGTTTACATTTGGGTAAGCAGGGTTGCTCCTGCATCCACGCAATGCACTGTACTCTACTTGCAAGGCTCGAATCCAAAACCTTCCAAGACTGTGGTCATCTTATATACTCATTAATTTGTCTGGAATACATGAGATGAGTGAAAGGCCTTTGCTTTTGTGAGATTTCTGAAGGCATTTGAACTGACATTGCACCCGCTTCCATCAATTCAGTCACTCCTGTTTCTGAAGGGTGAATGTGCACACTTAAAACTGTGTTTCAGAAGGCAGAGTATGAATGAAACTAAATAAACCAAAGCCTTTAAAAAAAAGGAATTTAGTTTCTGGAAATAATTTTCTGAAACAACTTTAATAATTTTCCCCCCGAAACAACGAAAAAGTACAAGCAGGGATACACCATGCATGTTACTATCTTCTATGTGTTAGTTGCTTGTTTCACTATGAATGTCTTAAATTGCTGTACCGAAATTAAATTAAAAAAAAAAAAAAAAAGATAAAGAAAATGATGCCCTGGTTGTAAGTCACCTGGGATGACCAGTATGGTAAATTTTTAATAAGAAGATGAAGCATTGGGTGATTTACAGCTAATCCCATTGCGTGATCTGGAGGAGACTAAAGAACAAAGGTTTACCGTCCCTTTGGAGATTTGTTTCATCTGCACATCAGCCTACAATTAATGGCCATTTAACTGTTGTTCTCCTGCTGGACATTGGTGGATTGATTCAGTAAATAAAAGTGACAGAGCAGTGTCCCATGGCAGTATAATAGAAACTGGCTGCACCTGTTATTTGCGAATCATTGCTTGCCAGGGCATTGACCTTTTCTAGTCTAGCTAAAACTAATAGGAAAAATTATGGGACTGATTAGTTAAATTTAATTATAAGAAGTTGTATGGCAGAATCTCAGTTCCTTGAAATTCATTGCAAACTACAGTACCACGTCAATAATACCAACTCCTCCCCTTTTCCTAAGTAGTCTTTACCTTGTGGTAATGACCAGTTGGTTAGTTAACACTCATCAAAGCAAAAAGCAATGATTACCTGCTCTAAGGGCTTGTTGGGAGGGAAAGACTACTGGGTAATGAGCAGGATGTAACATCAAAGACTACTCTTTCTTTCTCTTTCCTAGTGAATAAAGAGGAGGGAAGGGTAACACTGAGAGAAGAAAAACAAAACAAGACAAAAAGACCCTCAAACTCTAACTAAAACCCAAAAAAATGGTGCAAGCATGTTTTCTCTGCATCCCAATCCAGTAAGAAGACACCTGCCATCAAGTGACTGACATTTACAGATATTTAATGGCAGGTTTGTCCTCTCTTTCAGCTGGCAGGGATAAGATGACAGGGACAGGGATAGAGAGGGTAGGGGAAGGTAGGGCAGAGTGAGTTCATTTCTTTATTCCTGCTGCTGTTACTGAAGGTGGTAGAGAAAGAAAACTGCTATGGGTTTTACAGCTGGCCTAATACTCTGTTTTGTTCTTGAAACCAGCTGGCTACAGGGATGGATCCAAAGCTGGTCAGGAACCCAAACAAGTGGCATGTCCTAACAGGGAATATGACATGGTTTGCACAGCAAGTGCGAGATGATGATCAGGACTACAGGAACTGCACAGAACTGTTTTCACTGTTGCATTTGTCAGCAGTGCCTGAGGACTTTTTCAGAGTGTTTCTCAATGTTTAGTCAGTAAAGTCT
>VZTF01005778.1:678163-691737 GCA_013397755.1 Cnemophilus loriae | reverse complement strand
TCCCATAAGGCATCACAGTACTGTAACCAGATGCAGTTTACTATTGAACTGACTCCAAATGAAACATTCTCATTTAATTTAACACACCAAAATTAAATATTTTGATCTGGGAATCTGGAAGCATTTTGTTTTGACTGAAAATGTCAAAACAAAGCATTCTAACACATCTGAGCAGTTTTTGTTTTTCAAAAAAACCCCCCAAACCACGAACTTTTCATGGAGAGGAAAAAGATATTTTCACTTTTTTTTGGTATTTTGGTTTTCTGGGTTTTTGGGGTTTGATTTTTTTGATTGAGTTCAAGATAAAAATATGGAAACATGGGTGTGGAAGTATCTAAAGAGGTTGTCTAATACCTTGTCTTGACTGAGAAAGATTGGATATTCTAATATTATTCCCAACCAAACATTATCCAGTATATTCTCCAAATCTTTCACAGACAAAGACTTCCAAACCGTCCACCACAATCCTGGTATTGAATCAGCCTCACAATTAATTTTTCCCTCTGATTAAATCTTCCTGTTGCAGTTTTACTTCTACTACCTCTCGTGCTGCTCCTTCATTTCACGAGAGCCTTCAGTTTTTCTAAAGAAGGTTGTTGGTGTGAGTTTCTTTTTGTAGATTAAGACACACAAACTCAAATACAGTTGCTTCCTCCAGGCTCTGTGCCAAAGTCCCATGATTACCACAGGGGTTTGATCCAGTTTAGTTAAATATAGGTCCTGTTAGCTTTCAGGGTGCTGTAGAGTAGAACAGGACCCGCACAGGACAGGCAGGTACAGCACAGAGCCTTTGGGAGTGCTCTCTGTGGGACATCAGACAGAAGCAAAGTCATCTGCACTAAGGCTTTATGGATATTGTGGGTGCCACATTGTAAGAAAGCTGTTGGAGAGGGTCCAAAGGAGGCCGTGGGGACGGTGAAGTGTCTGGAGGTGGAGCAGTGTAAGGAGTGACAAAAGTTACCTGGTCTATTCTGCTGGAGAAGAGGAGACTGAGGGCAGAATTCTCTGCAGTTACAGCTTCCTTGTGAGGGGAAGAGGAGGGGCAGGCACTGATCTCTGCTCTGTGGTGACAGTGACAGGACCCTAGGGAATGGCCTGAAGCTGTGTCAGGGCAGGTTTAGGTTGGATGCCAGGAAAAGGTTCTTCCCCCAGAGGGTGGCTGGGCACTGGAACAGGCTCCCCAGGGAATGGGCACAGCACCAAACCTGGCAGAGCTCAAGAAGCATTTGAGCAAATCTCTCGGGCACATGATGGGGTTGTTGGGGTGTCTTGTTCAGGGCAAAGGGTTGGACTCAATGATCTTTCTTGCTCCCTTCCAACTCAGAATATTCTATCATTTTATGTGAAAGGC
Source organism: Cnemophilus loriae (assembly GCA_013397755.1). Classification (NCBI taxonomy): domain Eukaryota; kingdom Metazoa; phylum Chordata; class Aves; order Passeriformes; family Corvidae; genus Cnemophilus; species Cnemophilus loriae. The sequence goes on along the minus strand of VZTF01005778.1, from coordinate 690,386 downwards.
CATAGGTATTTGTCTTTAGGCAACTGGGCTGGCCTTTGTAGTCCAGGAAAAAAATATCCGCTACAGTCTGAAACACCCAATGGGCAGATGAGTATATTGGATGTTTACATACTTGGCTTATGTGGAAACATCTGCATGTAGATATCTAGATAAAGGTGTTTTCTTCTGCAAATTTAATCTGACCTTCAATGTCTACTTCCTTCACCACTATTCTGTTTTATTCTCTTTAAGCTTAAAAAAAAATCACTGATTCCTTCAATAGCTGTCAGATTGTTTTCTAGACTTTGCTTATGCTCTAAGAATTCCTTTGTCTCTATAGTTAGCCCTGTTAGCCCTCTATTTTTTTTTATTTTATTTTTATTTTAGGAAGAGCTCTTCTGAATCCCGTTCTTACTTAGAATAACCTTCTCCACTAAATTTCGGAGCTGTTGGAATATCTTAAACTCATTGTTTCCTTTTTACCTTTTGCTGTCCTTTCTTCTCTCCTGAGGATTACACACTCATCCATTTCATGGCTACTTTATCCTAGGTTCATTACATATTTCACATTCCTAGGTAGCTAGTTATTGGTTAGAGGATTCCAAGAAGAAATATCTTCTTGATTTTTCTGCCATTTCTTTGAAAAAAGAAAAATATAATTTAATAAAAAAATTTATTAAGTCATGTTAGACTACAAGGTATTTCCAGCTTGTGTTTCCAACATAATATGATGCCAATATAACGCAGTCTTTTCACAAAATAAAATTATTACTTTCTTCGATGTGTTGCTAAGAATGTTTCAAGACGTAAATGAAAGATGATTAAAACCTTGTTGAGTTAAACCCCTGATGAATATTTCCACATGAGTACATGCCATGGCTCACTACAGGATCAGATCAGATCCACACAGCTTTGTGTGGCAAATTCTATCTTTTTATCAGAACTGGTTCTCTCTTGCAAAGCAGACTACCTGGTTGCTGTTGTAAGAGTAGAATTTGACATGCTTTTACTGTGAGGTTCCACTTGTAGTGGAACCTTGCAAAAGAACAGTCAGCTGTCTCTGTTGTTAACATTCTGAGCTAGAATTTTGGGGGATTTGAATTAATTTTCTTATTTTGACACTATGCAATTCACATTCATTCTTTGAAATGTGTATATTAGTCCAGCCATTATTTCCTCTTTTCCTTTCTAAGATCAAAGCTGAATCCTTAAAAAAAGAAGCCCAAGGGATTAATAACTGCACCACTGACTCCTGACTAAAATAGTCTATATATCATTGGCTTTTTTGGGGGCCACAAATCTGTCATCATATGCAACCGGAGGATCTTCCTCCCTCCAATATTTGTGGTGCTAACCCTCAAAATAAGGACACCGACAAGTATTTTTAACACATTTCCACTGATATTGCATAAGTCCAGAAACATTTATATGCTAAAAAAATCAAAACAGATGTGATTAGTGAGTGGAGAGTGTCAAGATGGCTGTCCTTTTGCCATCAACCCATGATAACAGCACTGACGATACATTAAGGCACTGCACTTTGCATAAACCAGGAAAGGTTATAGGACATGACAGACTTAGATAATAGTAAACCCTGAGAAATCATATCCTGCCTATTACATATTTATTATGCATTACAAATTGTAAATATTTTAAAAATAAAAATACCCAAAGATACAGTGTGGGTAAATTCTTAATGCTTAATGAAATTATTCATGATATACAAAAAGCAACCTAACTCAACAAATAAGATGAAGGTTAATGCATGCGGATGAATATAAAAGAGAACCCAGCCCTGACGACTAATATGCTGTGTCCTTCCCCTGGTTGATCCCAGAGTGAAATTAATGCAACCTCATTTTCATCATTAAGAGCTATCCCTAGAGCTCAGGTGCAGAAGACCAGATAGGAAGCACAGAGCAGAATCCAGACAACCTTCCTTCCTTCAATTTCTCAGAAGCTTTCACAGCTGAGTGGTTATAAATATATATATAAATATATATATATATATATAAAATCTACCTTGTATTTATCTTTCCTATCTGCATCTTTAATTCATACTTCTTCAGTGGTTTGCTTTACCCACTTTCTAACTCAAAAGGTCAGTCACGGGTTGGAAGTGCCTGTGATATGTAATGTTAGCTGAAAATAATAGGAAGTTCAAAAGGAGGTAAACAGAAGGAACAGGCATAATAGGCCCATAGAGGATTCCTTTTTCTTTCAAGGATTTCTGATGTTCTTACTTGTAATGATCATAGATCACAGTGCATCGTGTCTACAATTTCATACTTCCCTTTCATTTGCAGCTACAAGTCTGCTGGCTGTAGAGCAAAAATGAGTCTGGAGCCATTTGTGGGTATTATGGGTTCTGTAGCATTTTTGTCAGTCTGTAGATGTCCGCCTGTGCCCCAAACAGATAGTAAATGTCTTATTTACCTTCTGTCCTTTCCTGAATTATTTCATCTGTTTGCCCGGGTGTTTTACACATCCCCATTCCCTGAGCTAAGGGATGGGATAGCACTGTTAAGTGTTAAACGTGCTGCCCCCTGATACTCTGGAAAAAATACCAACTGTGTAGTGCAGAAAATGGAAAGGGAATATTGCAACATCCTCCTTAGTCTCACAAACTTGAAGGAAAAGCACTGCTCTGGGAACTACAGCTCTCCAATGTTAATCTCTCCCACTTAATGACTACTTGCAGCAGCATTCTTCCTCAGTAATGCCTCACAAAGGCTATTTAGTTCTGCCTCATCACACCTCTGTTTCCTAAATCCCATTATTTGCAACTCGAATCCTGGGCTACAAAGGCAGGGGTTTGATCCATGTACTCCCCGATCTCTTGAGACAGGCTGTTTGGAGTCAGGGGCACTGCTCTTCCACAGCACTGTCTGCTGGGAAGCCTCTCTCACACCTGGGATTCAGTCACAGCTGCCATGGGCTATCCAGGGCTGCACATTTGCACTTCTGCACTCCGAAGCATTTGTAGGTCACATCACACATCTGGTGCTTTAACTGAGGTACCTCCAAAAGACTTTCCACCTTGAGGCTCCTTCTCAAGACACTCAGCAATGAAGGTGCCTCCAGAAGACAGTTATTCTCCGGAACCGTCTCTTCTCTTCCTTCACCAACTTAAAGGATGCAAAAGCCACTGGTCTTTAACTGAGAGACCTCAGTCTAATCCCTAAAGCTACATGAGAGGTAAAAAGATGAGTCAGAGCACTTTGAGCAACAGCTCCTGAAGGAACAATGCTGACCACCTCTGCTTTATAAAACAGCTGTGGAAAGATGAGGCCATGGAGACTGGTTTGTGACCAGAAATATTTTCAAACATGTGATAGGGATGTAGGGTGGTGTGTGTGAACCTTCACAGTGTGTAATCCATGGTGCCAGCCATCTAATCTTCCAATTTAGCCGCATAACATAAATGGAAGGATTCTCCTTGCATTTGTTTTCCGAACTCTTCCTTGACAGCTTTTTAATAAAGAAAAAGAAAAGACAGATTTTCTAGTGTATCTGGAAAATTGGGAAATCTGAGCTCCTGCATATCTATGAGGGATCAAATGCTATAAGTGAAAATAACTCACAAGGGATGTTTGTCTCTGTGTAAAATTGTGAATACTTTAATTTGTGGCCTGTGCTTATCCCACCTAACCAAATCAAAGGGAGAGACCTAACTCATCTTCTCATGTCCTGAACACAGGAAACCACAGAGTAAATCAGGACAAGAACAGCAAAGACACAACAAAATTAAGATGATCCTTTTATTGTTATTTCTGTTTTCTTCTTGTAACACCACCTGTCTACAAATTTCTGGTATAAAAAAAGTCCTCACACCCTTCCTCGGAGGACCCTTCCTCGTCTCCAGGCATAGTCACCAGGACAGAAGAGCACTGCAGTACCTCTCTGCCCTGAGGACTACTCTGGGATATCTCTCAGCATAGACCAGTCATAAAAGCTCCCACAGAACCGCCTCGATGCCTAGCTGCCCTTTGGACCTGTGGGTACCGTCTCGGTAACTTGCACATACATGAGAAGCTGTACAAAGGATTCAGAAGCTGAAAATGCCTTGGCATTGATCATGTGGGGTAGGGAAAGAGGGCTCTATTTATTATATCTGTTCTCTCCTCTCAAATCAGAAACTTAGTCTTATTTAATTAAGTTGTAAAGCTTTTCCTTGTAAATAATCACTTTATCATAATTTCCTGAAACTATCTAATGGGAGCTGGATGTAAATCAGAGCATTTATCATACTTCCTACTGTCGGTGTCATCGCATCCTGAACCTCTGGATCTTTCTGAGTAATTCATACATCCTCGCCTTCCCTAACTCCTTCCCTCCCTCTCTTTCTTTTCTTTGGCCCTCCCTCCTCACCACCTTGGGCTGGGGAAAGCAGTGCTGACATTCTGAAGAACAGTCTCGGCAGTGGAATGTCATTAAAAATTTAAAAAATACTGTTGGAAGTAACGCACAGAAAAAAACCAACAACACAAAAACCCAAAAACCAACGGGTAATTTAGGAACTAAAAACAGTGACATAAGGTGCGGAATAATGGAATATGGAAAAGAAATTATGATGATGCCTAGCTGACAGATTGTTGTCATTCAACTCTCGGGGGCTTTGTCACAACCTTCCGGTAGGGATGCAGTCTTGAACATCTGGCCAGCAACTGGTGCAGAACCTCCAGGCCGTGCGACTGTAGGGAAGGAGCAGGAGGCCCAGGGAGGGAGGCAGAGACCCCTGTTCTGCCTCCAGCCTCCACCATCACTTACTTCTGTGATTCCTTTGGAGGAGCACGGGTGTTGAGACAGGCATATTCCTCTCAGGGGAAAAAAAAAAAAGAATTACATTAAATCGGCCTTAAAAATAATTTGCTGCCAGAGTTTTAACATTCAGAGGTGGTTTTGGCTTCTTTTCACCACGGCACTTCAAGATTCCCTGTAAACCTCAAAGGGAGAAATGGGGGCTTGGATGGACATGTTTGCAGGAGAGTTGCATTTCAGTGTTTTGTTGTTTCAGCCCTCAAGTCATCATGCAATTTAAGATACAGTTCGTTCCTGGCCGTATGCAGCCCTTCACAGGGATAGCAAGGCTCATCTGGAGCCTCGAGTCGAACACAATAGGAAAAAAAAAAACCCTCTCAGGCCAAGTAAATTTTCATTTGCAAAAAATAAAATTGCAGTGAATCAGCACAGCCAGCCCAGCTGAAAGAGGTGAGATGACCCCCTGAGCTGACATTTCAAAAGTGAGTAATTACTGATCTAGCCAAACCCTGAGACTCTGTGGTGCAGAGTACAGTGGTTTTCTTTTGTTTGATTTTTTCCCCGTGTGACTTATAGTAAATTTTCTCTGATGCAAAAGGAAGGTTTCTATAACTTCTACGACAAAAACAAAATCAAAAGAAAAAAACCTTAATTTTACAGTAGCAAACACTTTGAGAGTTTGAAAATATTATCATAAAAAAGAGGCATTGCAGATTGATAATTATGATTATTCCTGTTGAATGCCTAAGTCATTAGGTTATATAAAAATTTAGAATGTTTTCTGGTTTATCACAAATGCCTCAGGGTCGATTTGGTAGGAAACATTTTCAGAATTCTGTTTGGCTCGGAATTTCATACTGGATTCAAGATACCTTCCACATAAAAATTTAATTAAAACTTACTTGTGTTTCTGTGGAATGTGTGTATAAGTGTGTGCTCACACAAATATTTTTTTCAGTAAAAATATTTAGATTTTTGGTAATAGAAAGTGCAAATGTGTCTGATATATCATACTGCTTCTTTAAACATTTACCATATAATAACTCTTATAGCCACCAAGTTTACACCTCTATGAAATGAGAATGATGATTTAGCTATGTTATTATAGTTAAGGAGCAAAAAAGTACATGTCTAAACACTGGATTTTTCTGAAGAGATGCAAGGGCAGTTTTCAGACTGTGTGACTTTCTACCTGGTCAATACTTCAGCTCTCATTCCCTGGGTGAGGAGATTTCCCTGTCTTCATAAACTGGGACCTATAAAATTGCAACTGTTGTTTTCAATCAAAAAATATTAAGATGGGTGATGGAATTGCTGGGTGAATTTTATAAGCTTTGTTCAAGAGAAGGAGCTTGAGATTAGGCTATAATTGTTCCTTCCAGCCTTACAAATCTATAAATATTTCTATTGAATTAATAATGGTGATGGGCTGATTTCTGCTGATCTTACCTCTGCTGCTACTTCTGCTTTATGTTCTTAACTGAATAATGTGAGCAGAGCCCAGCTCAATAGCTTAACATTATGACTGTAATCACTAAACTATATAAATGTCTGTCATGGGTTTTAAAATTGTTGCATCAAGTAATTATTAGTTACCTTGATCTTAACAGCTATGGGAAAATGTTTAATTGCATTACATTACATTTTATTTATTTAAACAGTGCCTTTGTTTGATCCAAAGCACCAGGGAAGGATGAGAGAACATCATAAATTAATACTATCTGGCAGGCCAGAAGTTTGGTCTTATCTATTCCGTAACACATCCATCTAAAGGGAACCAAAAACAGGAGTTAGAAATACGACACAATCCAATATTGCGGGTAGAAAATGTTGTGAGACTATTAAATCCATTAGATGATACCTTGCTTTGCAAAGAACCACATGAAACGATTGATGGGTGGATTAATTTATCTACTCATCCACCAGCCTTTGACAGTTGGCAGTATCTCTGTCCTAGATTCATAGTGGGAATGAGGTGATACTTCGCTGAGAGTGCAATTGCTGTTAGTTTGGTCTTTTTCCTGAAAGCAGGATTTCTAGTTACAAGTGAAGTACCTAAATCCCAGGTTCAGACAATCAAGTCCCTCTGGAAATCCGTGTCAAAGTATCTGGCCTGGTAATTTGCTGAACAACAAAAGTTTTTTGGTTTTTTCCTTTTTTCCTGTACTCCTTTGAAGATTAGGATTTTGGTTAAGGAAAACGAGAGGTAATAATGCCGGCAGGGACTCAACCAGCAGTCAGAAGAGTTGATCTTCCTGTATATCCACCACCCCTTCTTATGAAACTAATCAAGACACTTTATTAGTGGATACTGCATTCTCTCTCTTACTTTTTTGTGTCCCACTGAGCTTAGGATAATTGAATTTTTAGACATAGCTCTTTAACAGTGTGGGATTCAGACTGTGATCTGAAGACTTGTTTATGATTAATTTAGCCACAAACTAAACAAAAAAATATAAGTTCAAAATATTGAGGATATAAAGACCTACTCATAATACACATTTGCATACATTCTGTGCTTTCAAAAACTGGAATCTGCAATTAGATGGACTTTATGGGTCTTTCTGATGACAACTATAGTCAGTGTGAGCTGATGTTGCCACTGATATCCTCACCTTTCATCTTTAAAAATTATGTTTAAGTAAGGCTGGTAGAAAATTAATAAAAATATTTTCAACAGCTTAGAATGTCTATAAATACTAGGTATTTTTCTTATTGTAGGAAGTTTTGCTTGACTAGGCTGATCACAAAATGAAAAGACATTTCTTGTAAAATCCTTTCTGTCTTTTAATTTCACATTTGTAAATCTCATTTGGTTCCTCACTTGGGTACCTCGGTTGTCCTCTTTTTAATTAGAAGGAATAAGTTCAGGTGTTAAAGTCTACTTTGAAAATGAAGGAAAAGGGTAAGAAATAACAGGTACTACACACCAGTTCTCAGGCAATACCCAATTCTCAGCTGGCCTTATGATCCATTTCACAATGAGAAATCTTATTTTCACTTTCCCCTAATACAACTCACTCAATTCTGCATTGATTTATTATGCTTCTGTGCTATAAATCTTATTAGCTGTGTGTGCATGTTTCTTTTACAAATACAACAGTGCCAGAAGTTTGTCCTCATCATAGTCAGACACTGTGTGAGCTTAATGGAAAAAGATAGCACGAAAATGAAGCAGGCTGAAAAAAAGATGTGGAACTCAAAAATATTAAGTTTTGCAAGAATAAAGATCTAAACTGAAATGTAGTTACACCTATTTCAAAGGTGTTTTCCTCTGTTTTTTTTTTTTTTTTTTTTTTTAAGCCTTTGGGGAGTTTGGCAAAAGGGTGTTATGGACTAATTTTTTATGTTCCAGATTAATTTAGAATTTCTGTAGATCAGATAAACCTTTACCTTTTACCTGATCTACAATGCATCTGAGATTTTATTACTATGATAGGGCTGTGTGAAGTCACAAAGAAATAGCACAGACACTAGGTGGGACTGACTAAACCACACAAAAACTAGACACGTAAACATCTTGCATGCATTTGTGAATTCTCTCTGGCTTTATTTCAGGGCAGATACAGCTGTAAATGTTAAGCAGAGAAGCTGAATCTTTACCAAGACACTTCTAGGAGTAAAACCGTTATGAATAAAATCTGCATTATTTCTCTTGCCTATTCCTGGGTTATTTGCATGCTATTTACTCAAAATCAGCACCTAAGAACTAACACCTGACTTTCCTTATTGCTTGCACAAAGGAAATTGGAACATCACACAAAGGAAATAGCAGCATTGGGTGCTAAGAAAACAATAGCCTGCCTTAGACCAATTCTAGGTGAAGACCAGAAATCAAGAACTGTTTCTCTAAGCCTGATGTCATTTTCCTTTTTACTTCCAGAATGAAGACTCTGTGAATCAGAGACCCTCACAGCTCTCTCTTACATTTACGAGAGAGACATGGTCTATTCCTTGATTATCTGGAGATGACTTTTGAGTCAGACGACTCAAAGACCAGTTCAGGCACAGCTTTCTGAGGCTGTTCTGAGAAGCTGCAGGGCTGTCCTACTTGAAAAGGTACTAAATTTACCGAAACCCTGGCTGTGGAGAGAAGTTTTCTGGCCTGACTTGCTATGGTTGACTTCCCCAGGGAACACATTTCAGGCCTTACCTACAAGGATTTGCTAGTACCTTAGTGCAATTGCTGCCTTCTCCTTGAGATCCTTTTCGCTGAATGGATCGTTCCTCAAAAAACTCTTGCCCTCCATTGCCCAAGGTCCAAGAGATCTGCCTTGTAGTCCTTGGCTACATGATGGATCTGACTGAGAGGTTGTAGGGAATATTGATTTCATTTCCCCTAAATGAGTCTTCAAACTATGCTGGTTATCTTTACAATCCTGTATCAGAAGCCTTCTCTCGCCTTGAAACAACCATGCATTTTCCTCCTTCCCACTTCTGAGAAATGTGTTATAACACCTCTCAAACTCACAAGGGTTTTGTCCACACAAACATTAGAAATTATACAATGCTGGGTCAAGGGAACCTTAGAAACATCAAAATCAAATTTACCTTAGAGGTACTTGAATGGAAAACATCCTGAAATCGCAAGGTCTTGACAATTATCACTCTTCTTTCTTCCTCTGATGAGTTCAGTATCGGCCTCTGTCACAAGCAATTGGTGCAACACAAAAGTGGATGGGCCATTGGTCAGTATTGTTACACCAGTTCTTAATTGTTTAATGTTCTGGTACAGATTTTTCAACAACATTGAGGCTTAATCTAATTTTTGGAAGGAGAAGATGTCAGGCTGCCTTTTCCATCAGCTCACACAGTCTATTTAGTTTTCCTAGGTTGTTTGGAAGCTTGATGGGGTTTAATTGAAAATGTCAGAAGGGAACATTTTAATTTGACTGCATTTGATATCGTGGCTAATGCATCCAGCAATCCATTGTAATTCAAAGCACTCTTCACACTCCACAATTGGCATTGCTATTATTGTAAAAGGTGAGAACTTTCATTGTTAATCTACATGGGGTGGTTAGAGTAGTCTATACCCTGTGATAATTCTTTTTTTTTTAATATATATTTATGTTCTATGCTTCTACAAGAGCAACATCCAAGGTGTATTTTCTGCCCTAATAAAGTCCCCACCGTGATCTTCAGGTTTCAAAAGATCACGAAATATCTTAGATCTCTGGACAGGCTTAATTTTTTATTGTTGGATCAAAAAGAGGGAGAAAACCAAAACAAACAAACAAACAAAAAACCCTTACAAACACAAACAAACAAACACAGCCCGCTCCAACCAAACAAAACCCCACAAAATATTATATGCTAGAAACAGCAAATATAACTCTTCGTTAGAAAGCTCACACAGGATTTGAGAAAGTAAGTCCCAGTTTCTAGTTCTCATTTAAACAGTTGTATGAAGATGTGCCACAAAAGACTGAAAGAATTGCAACACAGGCTACGTATTCACTTTATGTTTACAGAGTTGTCTTGAAATAGAGGTTCATGCTTCATGTATGGTTTTCATAAGTGTCTCCCATCTTCACACGTGTGAGAAATGAAACTCACTCTTAAAAATTTTAAAAGATTTATTAACAAAAATAATAGTTGGGGAAAACCTGAGAAACAAAAGGGCAGCGCTGGGTGCGTGCGGGGTCTGGTAGAGGCACACCCTCGGGGGTTGGTGCAGCTCCTTTTATGCTTTGGGAACGCCAATCAAGAATTTTGATACCTTGTATACTATCTTCACCAATCAGAGGCCTGGAGGTGTTTAACACTCCTCCTCTTTCCACGCCTCGTGGGCAGCTCTTGTTAGCCCATNCCCCCGAGAATCCTAAAGAGGATTATATATGAATTGCCACGATCAGTGGCTTGGGGTTTCCAGATAAAGATGACTTTGTGCCTACCTATTTTTGGGCAGCTTGAAACATGCAAGGATTTTTACTATAGAAAATATGTAATGGTAAGGAGATTAGGCAAATATGAAGTTCACTGAAAGCTGAGGTAAATCATAGCATCAGTTCTCTGTTGATTCACCTCAGAGTGTTTTAATAGCTGAAGTGTGCATTGATATGAAGTCCTTCTCATTTAGCAACATTTGCTACACATCGGCATTAGCTAGCAAGTCTTAATTAAAAGAAAAAATAAAAGGAGGAAAAAGGATCACCCAGAGTGACTGATTTTTTGAAATGTTTGACCTATTTTCTTATCTCATAGCTATGTTTTCGTTAGTGTTGAAATACGAAGTCTGCACCATTGAGTTGGGACTACTCCATAATTTAGTATGGCTGAACAGCTCAGTATCTACTTGAAACATTAAAAAACTGATGAAAAGAGAGAGATTCTAAAGAGTCTTGTTCAGTGGCTGGAATCATGGTCCAGTTTCCTCTGTCTTCAGTGGAGAATAAGACCTGTTTCCTCAGTGTTTCAGCCACATAATCATGGAGTCCTGGGATGGTTTGTGTTGAAAGGACCTTAAAGATCATCTAGTTCCAAACCACCTACCATGGGACACCTTCCNAAAGGGCAGCGCTGGGTGCGTGCGGGGTCTGGTAGAGGCACACCCTCGGGGGTTGGTGCAGCTCCTTTTATGCTTTGGGAACGCCAATCAAGAATTTTGATACCTTGTATACTATCTTCACCAATCAGAGGCCTGGAGGTGTTTAACACTCCTCCTCTTTCCACGCCTCGTGGGCAGCTCTTGTTAGCCCATCCTCTCTGAACATGCTCGGTCTAGGGGTTGGGAGGTACCTTTCCTTAATTGATCCTTTGATTGGCATTCCTCCCAGAGTGTTCTAGAAGCTGCCCTCAGCCCCATCCGCCATCTTGTCCCCATTGTTTAATAGGGATTTTTTTAAACATTTAAACTTCACAACCATACAAACTAGGGATCTTAACAGTGGGTACATCATACAACAATCAACAATCAACCTTGTACAAATTACATATTCCAATACCACATACAACTTACTTTTAACCTCTTAACTAATTAATCTAACATGTAATTAACAATTTAATTGTCCCCTTTATTAATCTCTTCTTAACATACGAAAGCCAACTCTAACTACCCATTTATAACACACGAATATTGGGGATCCCAGTTGTCAGGTATAACAGAGCACAGCGAACTTGTCCAAAAGCTTACACTTGTTTGTCTTACAGGATTTGGTACAGGACACATAACCTAAAAGTACATATTTGGTCAAGTCTGGGGAAAGATTTTGCTCCAGTTCAACTCCTTCTACACTTTCAATTTTAATTTATTGCTCCCCGACTAAGGGCCTGGAACTGTTACAGCTATATTCCTTGTAGTGACAACCAGCTATTTTCCATTCCCTCCTGAATGCAATCAGATTCTTTTAACATTGATCTAGCAAACTTACAACACAGAACCACAGAAGCAAGTCAGGGTCATGTTTTTCCCTTGGAAGCATTCTGCCCTTGACAATTTTGCCTATCCTTATGGTATTTCAGGAAAATGCCTTCCCCCCCC
>VZTF01005778.1:665512-678020 GCA_013397755.1 Cnemophilus loriae | reverse complement strand
TCCTCTGTCTTCAGTGGAGAATAAGACCTGTTTCCTCAGTGTTTCAGCCACATAATCATGGAGTCCTGGGATGGTTTGTGTTGAAAGGACCTTAAAGATCATCTAGTTCCAAACCACCTACCATGGGACACCTTCCATCAGACACTGTTTTTCATGTATTTCCTCATTTTCTACATTAATACACTGTTGAGTGCCACTCACTGCATTGTTCCTAACACGTTTTGTTCAGTGTTAACTTGTTAGCAAATCCTGAACTCAGAAACAAGGCTTACAAAACATGGCCAGTAATCACAATTGACAAAGAATGGGAATTCCCTCTCAGTCCCTACCAAAACACATACATCTTTTGTGGATGTTGTCAAAAAACCATTTTTTTCCTCGTGATCCAAGTCTAAATATTCCATAAATCTCAATGTGGCTATACCAGCAAAGAACAAGGATACCATGACATTAGGTATATGAGTTTAACCCTGATGTCTTTATCACTAAGGACAAGTGTACAAGATTTGAGTCTATATCCACAGTGTGATTCCTTTACACCTTGGAGGTGGAGAGCTGAGATATAGGAAGTTAAGGACATTTTAGATAACATAAAAAAAAAAAAACCAAAAGGATTATTATAGTTTATTAAATTGAGTTGGGATATTTCAAAATAAATGCTTATTGTTCCACATTTTCAGGAAATCCAAAGTGAAATTCAGACTTAAATAAAATATTCTGTTCAATCCAGCACAGAATATGAGTTTATTTCATTATTACTATTATTAATAGAAGTGGTAGCAAGAGAGTTTTAATGAAATAACAAGAGATTATTAAAAGCAATTTTATAACTAACATGTTTAAAGGCTTTTTTCCTTATCTTCTTAGAAATCGAGGAGCTTTCAAAATCTACACAAACACATGAAATATTTCAGTTGGCCTAACTCTATTAAACAGCAAAACCAAGAAAAGAATAAACTTTATAACCAGATAAAATCCATACAATTCTTCCTGTAAATTAAATACTTTTCTTTATTAAATTTTGCAACACAAACTAATTTTCATTGATGGATATGTGTTATTATGTGAAAATATCAAGTTAATTTGTATTAAGTCTTTCCACCGTGACACAGAATTTCTAGCGGTATGTACTCTAGCATTTCTAGAAATAATATATAGATAGTACAATGACCACAAAAGTATTAGGAAGGCAAAAAAATAAAGGCAATCTTGAAAACAGGATTGTTGTTCTGTCTTTTTTCTTTTTCTCTTTTTTTTTTTAGCAGACAAGTCAATTAATATACTTGTTAAAGAATCTTTCTGAAAGAGAAATAGGTCCTCTTTAGGATAACTGTGATATAGAAAGTCTGAAACTTGAGGGTCTTTCTTTTTTCATTAATATCTGTGAGGGAGGAGATAAAATACTTCCTTATTCCTCTATGCTCCCCTCCGCACACACCTGAATTAGTGAGTCCTAGACAACAACAGCATCTAAAAATATCTGAAACAATTTGCTGCAGTTTTGTTTGAGACCACCATGTGTTTTTCAGGCTGTTCTGTCTGATGGGAATAACAGGTTGTGTTGGTCACCATCTCTTTTTTCTTCTTAATTAGCATGATTTATTCTAGAAATCCTCAGCTTGCCCTAGTCAGTACGCAGCTCAGGCTACTATAGATTACTGCTGATCTGACCCAAACCCCATGTTTCATCAGGAGCAGGGCTCTTCACTTCCTTGGGCATCAATAGAGATTATGCTGCATCGGTTTTCTCAAGAGCTGTGTTGAAGATCAATCAGCATTATAATGGAATACTGAGGTGTAAAAACAATGTAGGAGAGAGAAGGAAACATTCTGTGTTTTGGGAACAGCCACCCGAAAAATGCTTCTTTATACTTTAACAAACGAGATTAAAAAAAAAAAAAAAAAAAAAAGAAATATAACTTGATGAGCAAAAAAGTCTTTTGGTGGTCAGTTTGCAAAGATGGAATGTTTCTGTACTCCTGAGGGATTGGTACTTTCGTTCACAGTGTAAAGGATCTGAAGACCAATTTGTCTCCTTTGTGTCATGACAATGATCATCACACTAGCTTTCACATTCACTTTCAGGATGTCTAGTGCCAGAAGGGAAATGTGAGCACTCCTCAGAAAGGGTCTGTGTTGCCAGTTGCAACAGTCAAGCTCAAAAACAGCCTCAAGAGCAGAAACCTGGTTCCATGTGCACAGGAGAATAATTTCACTAATGGGATATTACAAAGTATTTCTCATGGAATGGTCATTCTGTGGTCAGAGTTCATTTACTGCTGTGAAATAGTTCAAGGTCCTTGGAATAATTGTGTCTGCCACCCTCCTCTGATCCTGGGAAGGTGGCTATTTTCGCATGTGTGCTGGGAAGTGAGGGAGATGCCTGCAGAGTACATAATCAGAGGAACCCAGGGACCCACCAAAGTTGGAAGTGATTAGACAAACCCTGGGTTTAACATTTTCATCCTTTTCTGTATATCTTTCAGATTTGCTCCAGTATCAGACAGAGCAGCAATGCATTTATCTCAATCCCCAGTGCTATATGCCATTGCCAACATTATCTCTACATCCTTTGATAATTCGTCATCTGCTGTCCCTGGGAAATCTGATCCCTGATTTTAGACAAACCCCTGCTCCCTTCACTTGTAAATATAAACCTCAGCCTAAGAAGAAATCTCTTGCTTTGCAGTCCATGTGTCTCTAATTCATGGCTAGCATTATGAAGATTATAATGATTTTCCTTTTATCTCTGCTCGGCTAATACACTAGTGATTGGGGAGAAAACAGAATATTTTAGTTGAGATCCTCTATGTTGTTTGACACTCTGTGGTTGCTTCTATTTTTCATTCAGCTTCAGATTCTTGGGGAGAACTAAACCCAGCACAGCCTTTGATCTTTTTGACTGGTTTCCTCAGTGGATGAAGCAGCCTTATAAAAAGGGCACAAGCCCTTTTTAGATGATAACATGCTGTACATTTTCTATCTCATTCAGCACCAGGGTGTTTGCAAAAAGCTCACCATCAGTATTCCAGCCTGTTTTTATGTGAGTCTCTACTATCTACAAAAAACATTTCCTGATCTGCTTTCTCAGAAGGTCCATATTAATTTGCTATGATCATTTCATTTTCTACGCTTTCCTTCACCTCGCATTAGTTTCTGCTGAGGCAAGCAAACTGTATGTGCTATTTTTGTCTGCAAGCAAAAGAGGTCTTTTTTGTCCCTTTCCGTGACACATGTTCTCTTCTTTTTTTTTAATTCCCTTTTCTTTTGCATTGTGCTTTTAAATTTCGTGCCTTAGTATTTTAATATTCTTATCAGATTCTTTGATTTAACAAAGTCCTGGTTGTGCCACGCAGATTGCCTGGTGTTAAAGTCTTACCACTTGTTCTGAGTAGCGTAATTCTGCTTTCCTCATTATGTACTTTTGGGTTAGGCAATACAGTTTCACGCTATTCCCTTGAATTTGTGAGGAAAATATTTATTAGAAGAGGTATTTTTCCACTCTCCCAGGTCCACTCTTCGTCTTAAGACACCATGTGT
The DNA here is from genome assembly GCA_013397755.1 of Cnemophilus loriae. NCBI lineage: Eukaryota > Metazoa > Chordata > Aves > Passeriformes > Corvidae > Cnemophilus > Cnemophilus loriae. Next base: position 674,480 of record VZTF01005778.1, on the reverse strand, counting down.
CTTCACATCCTATTTCTCTTCATGACACTTTCTCTGGTACCACCCTCTCAAGAAATGTATTTGAAAAGTTCAGTAGCTCCGCAAAACAAAAATTAACAAGACAATTGTTCTATTTTCATTGCATGGCAAATCTGTAGATGCATATTATGATGACATAACATTTTTATCTTGTCATTTCACTGGATGAGAAGATATTCAGATATTACTTTTTCTGCATATTAAATTTCACATATTGTTTATCAAGATTATATTTATGTCAAATATTTTTATTCAGAATAATCAGAAATAATAACCTAAATCCATGTTTATACTCCAAAAGCTGGCTAGACCCATGATATTCATGAGGACTGTCTACTAGCTGATTTCACTAAACAACTGAAAAAGAAAATTGAAATCTCCTTGTGTTCTTGGTTATCCTCCCTATATGTGTGTGGGAACCCCTCCATTCTATCAAAAAGATCCTGGTTTAGCCTCAAATAACATAAAGACCTTAAAAAATAAAAATAAACTGAAAATGGGAGGAAGAGTACTTTTTTCTCCAAAATAAATAAAAATACTCAATTTTTATTATTAAATTATCTGTCATAGGGTAATCTTGCATTGACATTTGCTCAATTACTTTAGGAGATGAAAAATGTTATTTGCTCCAATCACCTCAAAGAAAAACAGTACGTCTACAGCTTTTTCTTTTGCCATCACAGAACAAAAAAAGAGCAACAACAACAAATTTGATGAATCCAGCCCTTTTCTGTGAAAGGTTTCCATTTCGATGAATCACCTTTTTTTCTGATGAAAAAGAGTTTTGTTGAAAAATTCGCACCCCACTCTGTTTACTGTAGTGGCTTAGTTCTGGATGAACGCTTCCAGCAATCAGGATGGCAGAGGAGAATATAATCTGCTGGGCTATTGACTACTTGTTGAAGGCCAAAGAGAAGTTAACAATAAAACCTGCTGCAGTGTACATTTAAGCCGGTTCGAGCAGAGAGAGGCTTATCACAGGCCTCAAGTGGATGCAGGCTTCTATTTAGCTCACCTAGCAGGTCTGCTGCAGACCCCTTTTTGAAAGGGGCTGCTTGCACCTAAAGCCTGAAAGATCCATCCTATTTCATGCAGGATGCTTAGTTCCGTCATCCATGTAAGCCCAAGGGAGCTGGGGGTGCTGAAAACCAGTGCTGCAGATGTGCTTGTACCCCTGAAGAGCCCAGACCATATCACATCAAGTTCAGCTGAAGGAATACGTAGTTTTAAGACCTGATATTCAGTTCAGAACCTAAGCCTATCTGTGAAGCACAGGACTGTGAAAACTTAGTGTGCTTCATTTTTTTTTCTTTCATAAAAGCTATCTGGCAATGTGAGATCTAATACCTCAATAAATAGATAAACAAATAAATAAATTTTGGAATGCTAACAAGTTAAAAAACAAACATAGCTGAGGAATATAAAACCAGTAGAAAACAGTCAGGAGTTTGAACTGAGCCTTTAGTACTGCAGAATAATATTTTTCCTTTTTAAGAAACAAACAAACAAACAAAAATAAAATAATAAATAATCCAGAGTAGCAAAAGAAACCCCAAAGTGCTACAAGTAGAGTGACCAATAACCAATCACTATAGCAACAGATACAGATGTAAAAACTTCCTTTTGTTGCTCACTTAGCACTGTCATTTAGTCCCACTCATGAAAGCCCATTTTAGAAGAATGGACATAGTTCATCATGAAAAGAAAGAAGAAAGGCTAGAGAAGGGAGAAAGTCAGTTGTAGTTACTACTTATCATTACAGTCCCCTAATCCACTAAGCAACTTTTCTGCTAAGCTCATTTTAAGACTTTCTCCTGCTCCATCTTCCCCACTGGAAACACCTCAAAGAAACAAGTACATGAGGAAAAAAGGTAGGAAAGAAAAATAGAACATTTACATGAACCAGACAAAATTACTAGAATAGCCAAAAAAAGACATGAGGATTTCAGAGTGTCCCATTTTTACTAGTGATGCAGTCAATTGTATACTAATCTGAGTCACTGTGGATGTCCTTTGTAAAAAAAAAAAGTGCATTAGATACATAAAAGCCTTTTCTTGTTTTGTTTCACATTCCTGTCTGAGGAAAGTTCTACAGGGGACATCCGCCTATGGTTCATCATATTTTTAACTGCCCATCTTTTACATCTGAGAGAAGCTACAATTAAAGTCTGTCTCCTATACAGAGCATTACCAGCAGCCAAGGTGGCAACGGGGCTGCTTCCTGGTTTAGGAGGTGAACACAAAGTCACTTTCAGGCATGTAAATAAAATAATTTAGAACAATAATGAAGAGAAATGATATTGGTTGTAGAGGTCACAATGGGCCTCAGAGGCCAGCACAGGCTACTCAAATTTATTTTGAGTATTAACACTTTAAATTCTTGGATAGAAGTTATGGGTACTAGCATTCTCCTCTTTTTTTACATTTTCCCTGTGGCATGAGCCACCTTTATTTCCTTTAGCTCCTGACAGACCAGCCATCACTGAAAATGGAGTAACAGAATCTTCCTGAGCCTGTGCTGTGAAGGGCTTCATAAGCTGTAAGTTAGCTTTGTCTCCAAGTCAGAAACAGCTCACCAGGTGCATATTTAAAACTTTATTTGCAAGCTCCTTGTCTAAGGAATGAGCCTTGCAGCAGCCACTTAGCACACAGAACTTCTCCAGCTCCTGTGGTGACATTTTTGAAGGAACACAGTGGGGATAGAGGTATCATAGGCAGTAGGTTGAACAATCAAACACTTGCTGACACCTCACCAACCCTCTGCTTACATTTTTTCATCTGGTCTTTGATATTAAATAAATAAAAATGGATGGAGTTTCTGAATCACTTCAGTCATTCACAGTTAACCGTCATGAAAGATTTGGTGAAATAACTGCACTTTATTTTCTTTGGGACCTGAATTCACATGCATGATAAGCAACCTGCAGACTGTATTACCGAAAGAGTAATTTAGCCTAGCATTTAAATTATACAATTATGGGCACTGCTATTGTCAACCCGAAAAATAAAGAGAGTTTTGACAGAAAAGCTTGAAAACTGTATACCTAAAAGGAATTGCACCTCCATCCTTAAACACCTTCTCGTTTGTGACACTATCAATTGCTTTTCCTTTTTAATTAATTTTGTATTTAATTTCTTTACTATGTGAATACATGATATGGACGCTTTGGCCTGAAACTGTAAAAGTTGTTCCTTGATTGATGAACTATTGAGGAATTGTTGTCTATTTCCTTTTAGAAAATATATAAGACACAAAGATATTATGTGCTCACCTAACACTGGAATCTGGGACATTTAATGTTTTATATAATATGATTTATTTTGTGATATTACTTTCTTTGTCTCAGAAGTCTCAGAGTGAGTTTCTCAATCCCTTTTGGATCTGCTAAGTACTTCTATAATGTAAATAATAGTAAATAGATTTATTTTTTTTCTCCTGTCAAGGCAATCTAATTTGGACTCTTCCATCACACTTATCACGGGGGTACCTGACAAGTTGTCCAGTTGCTTTTGAAATTCTTGACAAAGAATCCTAATTTAACACAGAAGAAAACTAGCCAGGCTCCTATTAATGTCATTGAGAGGTGGGGATGCTCACACCAAATAGAATTAAGTATAATATGCCCAGAAGTCATATCCTTTACTTCAAATAGTAGGATTTTTTTACAAATGATAAAAAGTAGAAAATACTAGAAATGCATTCCCCTTCTATTTATCAGCTTGGAGATCCTTTGTAATCTTGGAAAAAGGGTGGATATGTTTTTTTCTTGAGTAGAGCAAATTCAGGTTCGTATTTTAGTGTCCATAAAGTTCCATTTTAATTACAGGAAAATAATTTGAGGGAGATTGGTAATAGGCAAAACTTTGAGACCTTTTGTTCTTTAGTGCAGTGAAGGAAACCTCATTAGACAGGATTTTCTTAGTTAGCAGGGCTTCAGGGTTAATGAGCTGTGGGTGATAATATATAGTAGTAATCCCTCATGACTGTAACAAGTTGTATTTTATAAACTTCTTAATCTCAGTAGCAAAAGAGATGTGGGGTATGGGAAAGAGAAGAAACTAATTTTCATGGCTCAGGGAAATTCCAGTCATTTTACTCCCTATGTGGAAGTTGTTTTAGAAAAAAAACCTACAGATACCACATGGGCAAAGAATAGGGTTATTGCCTTTATATCTACATAAATGTCCCCAGAATGACAGGTCTAAGGATTTCCTGAACAACTTTCCTAGGTAGAGAAAGCCAGCTGCATGTGGCAGAGAGAAATCCAAGAGAATCTGTGTGGCGAAGAGTAAATAGAAACTAGTCACTTTATAGGTAATTTGGGGATAAGGGTCAAAAACACGAAAAAATCCAAAAAATTTAAAAAAAAAAAAATCCATCATTAAAAAAAATAAATTAAAAAATAAAAGAGAATGGATATGCAATTGTAACTGAAGACTCTTCAGGAAGGTGATTGATATGTGCGGATGATGCCCAGCACCCTGTTAGCACATAGTGACAGCAAGAAACATCAAAATGATGTTCAGAAAAGTTGTCATTCTGATAAACCACCTCAAAACAGCACGTAAGTGCTACCTTCAGCCAGCAAGAAACAAAAGTGTGTTTTCCATACCTATCTGGAAGTCTCTTTGTTCTGTTGATGGTGTCAGTGAATTTCCCTGGACTGGGTTAGCTTTCTTTTCTTGAAACACTCTGCTAGAAATACTGCACATTTTTTTTCCAGGAGAAGAAATGCAAAAACCCCGTACTTTCAGAAGAAGTTAAAAACCCTGTCTCTTCTCACCAGTGACTCTATTTTGTGAAGCAATCCATCAGCTTTCTTCAGTCAAGATATGAGGCCCCCAGCTAAATTAAGGAAATTAGGATCCCACTCAAGAGCTGGTCACCAGAAAAATCTTGGGACACATTATTGTGATGTTTTCTGGGGCTTGAGGCAGGAGAACATACGCTGCCCTAATGAATATACACCTGCCTATATTATAAGCTTTACATTGTCAAAGAGAAAAATTTAGATCAATTGGAAGTACATTTTGAAGAAAAATATATATTTTATTTGTTTTTACTCCAGAGTTTATTTAGCTTTTAATCTAAAGCAATACTATGCACAAATGTTTGTATTTTTCTACGGTTGCTTATTAACAAGACCCCTCTGGAAGACTTTATAAATATCAACAGTGGTATTTGAGACCCTTCAGAAATTTTTTCTGCTGAGGGTGATATTTAAGACATGATCTATCTCAGGTGCCAATGTTTTACATTTGTGAGAGATAATTGTGTAATAATTTTAGCTTTTCATTGAAATGTTGTAAACACTAATCCTTGCAGTGTCCATCTGAGTACAATAATAAGCATTAATCTTGAATTGGTGTAAATCACTGTGATGCCATTGACTAGAACTGGTTGAACTTTTTCCTTTCAAAACTGCTTTTCGAGAGGAAATTAAGGTTTTTGTTACTTACGTGTTAAAGAGATCTGCTTTCTGGGGAAAAATAGTTTTGAAGGAAACCATTCAAGGCATATATTGAGTGGACGTGAAAACAGATATTTTACTTCTGATAATTTGCTATGATTTTTACAGGAATTTTTCATCAAGGGCTGTACCTTTCCTTAAGAGACAAGTTCTTCAGCTGTATTTCACCCTTCCGGATGAGCTCTTGAAAAAGCAACAGATATTTCAACAAAGTCATTTTGGTTTTTTGCTTAGGAAAAAAAATAAAAGGAGAAGAAGCAAACATCATAGGATGTTTCTAATGAAATACCTGTAAAAGTTTTATAAAGGCAGGTTGTGGATGTCTGGTTGGCCACGAACTTGCCACAAGCTACTTACTTTGGAGGACTACACCAAGGCTATAAATACAAGACTTTTTATGGAAGTGGTTTAAGTCTTTTGCTTGTATGGGAACAACAAGTCGTGTGAGTTTTGTTTTATTTTGATATTTAATTTGAAAATATTTCATACCATCTGAAGAAAGACGGAAAGAAGACAACCATTTTTCTTGGTACAGTTTGGAGGAAAGCATAACATTTTTCCCAAATTAAAGTGCAAATAACAATTCAGCAACTCTAAATAGAATATTTGTTATGTAGAGATATAAATATGTATAAGTGTGTGTGTATGTAAGTATATATAAATATATATATTGTAATATAATTTGCTTGTCATTTGAAATAAGAACCTGGAAGGTGAAATAGCTTTTTATGATTTGAACTGGTTTAAGACTTTAAGGCTTTAATTCGTATATGACAAATCATTTTACAAGAGGAAGCAAAAGCATTGCCATATTAACAATAAATTAAGCAACTTCCCTAAATTGTCTAAGTGTAATAGATGAGGACATGGCTCTTGTCGGCGTTGGTAGACTCTGAATTAAGGCTGTGGCAAGAACAATTACTCTCATGGTGTCCTATTCAAGTAAACAATGTAAGCAAGAGGTTCTGTATAGATTGGAGCATATGTTTTAAGTTAAAGACATGCTGAAATGTTGTCCTGAACAGGGATGTTTCCCTAAAGTAAGGCTATGGGCTAGCTGCCCAGTTTGCAATATAATATGAAGAGAGAGAGTAAAGTTGTACAGAGGAATAGTGTTAAGGAAAAACAGGCTGGGAAATGGAAAACATACAGGGCCAGAGAGGTAGCATTGTTTGTAATAAAAGATTGAAACACCTTGGAACAAAGCTCTTGAAATAAATTTGGAAATAAAGTGTAATATTACCACAGAGTAATATTGTCAGTAGCAAGAGTGTTGGAGAGGGGGGTAAAAAACAGAGAAAGAGAGAAAAGAACTGAGTGGTAATATTTTAAAGGGTAACCAATGCTCACTAGCAGCTGCAGTAAGACATTAAGTAATAGAGCACACTAATGTTAACAGCTCTCTTGGTAAGAGTGGTAAATGAAATAAACCTCAGCATTCGATGTATCATTAATCTATAGTGAATAATGGCACTGGTAGTGTAAGGAGATTAAAAAGGGCATTGTAAACATTTGTGGCTGTATAATATACAAATTAAAAATGTGTGAACGCTTGCAGCTGCATAATCTACAAATTAAAATGTGTAATAGCATAGCATTAATTACTGGCTGATCAATTTGCCCATAATTGCTGGCATGTAGATGAACAATTACAGGTCCGAAATGTTATTTGAGAAAGAGACATTGACCTTGGAACCATAAGAAATGATAATACGTTATAAGGTAATACAGGCTTGTGTCAAAATCCTCTATCAGCGTGTGCTCTTTCAGGCTAGTTTTCTAGCAGCCCTAATCATACTTTTCCCTGTATGTTATTGTGACTGAAGCAGACCATTTTCTGCCTGAGCAACAGGAATTTCTGACTGCTCAGTATTTCCTGTAGTTGCTGTATATTGATGCTCATGTGCATGGGACAGATTTGATGGCCTTCTGTGGTGGGGCTATGACATGGGTGGACAGGAATAGAGCAGCTGACATCACCCACCTGGACTTGTGCAAAGCATTTGAGACTGACCTGCATGACATCCTTGTCTGTAAATAGGAGAGAAGAGATTTGACAGCTGGACCACTGGGTGGATGAGTTGCTGCCTTGAAGGTCACACTTGAAGGGTTGTGGTCAGTGGTTCGACGTCCTAGCGGAGAACAGTGGCGAGTGGTGTCCCTCAGGGGTTGGTGTTGGGACAAGAGCAGTTCAACATCTTTGTCAGTGACACGCACACTGGGAGAAGGCGAACTTTTGGGTATGTAATGACAAGCCCTGGCTCTGTATGAGACAGAAGGGGTGAACCATCACTACAGCGTCTACAGGCCTGGCTTTGAGGGCAATAAGAGGCGGATCCTGAGAGGTGGGATGGTGTTTTTTACCATGGCAATGTCCTCCCTTACACAACTCAATTGTAAAACTCCTCTCCCATCCCCACAGGAAAGATCTGAGGGTTTTTATCCCTTCTGATAGGGCATAACTGGCTCAACTATGCTGACATGTGATGCAGCTGTTATGTCTCAGAAAGTGTCAAAACCCATCAAAGACTTCCAAAGCATCCCCAGACTCATTTCTGGAGCCTTCCACCAGAGGTACCTGGGCATTCCCACTGAACCTGAGCGTATTTCAACCCATTAGACTTCGTATTCTGGGAGCTTTTTACCCCACTCTCGACAGATCATGATGGTAACCATCACCTCAAAAATCGACTCTCAACCAACAANCTGGCTCAACTATGCTGACATGTGATGCAGCTGTTATGTCTCAGAAAGTGTCAAAACCCATCAAAGACTTCCAAAGCATCCCCAGACTCATTTCTGGAGCCTTCCACCAGAGGTACCTGGGCATTCCCACTGAACCTGAGCGTATTTCAACCCATTAGACTTCGTATTCTGGGAGCTTTTTACCCCACTCTCGACAGATCATGATGGTAACCATCACCTCAAAAATCCACTCTCAACCAACAAATATCTAAATTGCAACAATCAAGTCTCATTGTGAGACACATGGGTGGTTATATATTTATAGTCTTTTCTATCTTTCTTTCTTTCCTTCTTCCATTCTTTTCTCTTACACAGTTCCTTAAATAATGTTTACGCTTTCACATCACTACATTACTATAGATGACCCTAATCAAAAAGCTTACATACCTGATTTCCAATGCAACCAAATTGTCCTAAAATAAACACCACATATCTATATTTACAAACACCAACCATTCCATGCTGTTTTACTCTCATCCTCCCCAAGAGGTCTATTAACAAAAACCTGGGTTACCCTTGCCTTCAGGGACAGGTCATAAAAACAGCAGCCCTGAGGAGGGAATGAACCTAGAAGAGCTGCAACAGGTAAGAAATCTTGAAACTCAAGGTAGAAGGAGAGAGCTTTGTGTAAGAGAGTCTTGGGTGGGAGACCAGAGGTATGGCTAACCTAAGACCAAAGATGGGTAGCAATAAAAGAAGACTAGTCTTGAAAAGGGAGAGGAGATAATTAAATC
>VZTF01005778.1:648911-659345 GCA_013397755.1 Cnemophilus loriae | reverse complement strand
TGAAAGACAAAAGGTCCACTCTCTGAAAAACTGTCCTTTCTGCCCCTAAAGATACATCAAATTATATTGTGTTGTGTTATCTTTTAAGATGCAGAGGTACAAGTCATTCTGAGATAGATATATATATATACACACACACATATATATACACATATATGTATATACACATACCTAACTATGCATATATACATACATAAATATATATATATATACACATATAAAGAGCTAAGAAGATGCTAAAGAAGTGCAACAAACTGCTTTTTCAGAAATCCTGGCCTCATATCTTGCATGATGCGCAATTATAATTGCTATATTAACAATCAGGATTTAATGGTGGCTATCTTTTCTGAACATTACAACTGATAGAGGAAAAGGTATTTTGGCGCCAGAATGCTTGATGGAAAGACAATGCTGAGATCTGCCATCAAAGATGGTTCCTTCATTGCTGCTAAAACCTTCCCTATGACATCCCTGACCTATGAAAAAATATTTTTGAAAACAAATTAATCCCTTTTAAAACTTCCTCCTTTGGGATTTGTTCATCATCAAGAAACAGGACTGAATTTCAACAGCAACAGGAATGGCAATAAGTAATTTTGGTTTCATTTCCAACTTTTACAAAAGAAAGATAGAATCATCTGAAAGACTCTGAAACATTAGATTTTCTCTGTAAATCTTCCTACAGATAAAGGGGAAATCATTATGAATGCCAATGAAGAAATATTTTTGTTTATTCTTAGTTTAATATTTTCTTCTTTTCATATTTTCAGTGTTTCAGTATAATGCTGCACACATTGGTTTCAGGTTCGACATCTCACAGTTCAAGTCAAAAAAAAAAAACACTGCATTTTATATCTGAAATTAGACTTGTAATTATGCAGTGAATAAATCTTTTTAATGTCTTTATTACAAGTTTTGACTCATTCACTCTTGAAGATTACTGCAAGATTTTCGCAATCCCCATATCATCTAGAAATCATTAGTCACATTGAAATGACCCAAATCTCAGCCCAGCATCATTTTTGACGTGATGTTATCTGATGCATCCTTGCCGTGAAGCTGTGACAGTGATAGGTACCCCTCACCCTCAACGGCTGCACTTTAACCACAAAGCATTTGCCCATCAGTGTTGGTTTGTGTTTCAGGGAACTGATGATTCACATTGTGTCTGGTGGGGAAGAAGAAATTTGAAGAGAAGAGAGTCTTTTGGTCGAAATCATTAAGAAAGTCCTTGTGGAGAAAGCCACACAGACAATGTCGGTTGTTATGTGGTAACCAGCTGATTTTACAGCTCCCTTTGCACATAAGTAGACTGAGCTTCTGCTTAAAAAAGTGAAAGAAGGATGGAAAAAAGGCCATTTGGCTTCTCAACATGAGGCAAGACTTCTCTTTCACAGCATTTGTATGTCCTGCTATGAGAACAAAGAGAAAATAAAACGACTAAGCCCAGATGCAGATCTTACTCTACACAATCATCATGACAGGCAGTTTATATAGTGGTAAGGAGTGTTTCTTTCCAATATTTAACAAGTGTTTCCATGACACTGATGCCTATTGTACTGTGTTCACATTTATTACATTCTGGAACGGTTATCCTGTTTTATACTTTGATGGCTTTTAGATGGACTGGGATTTTATATAAATTCTCTTCTTTCACAAGCTGCAGATGAAGGGGAGAAGAGAGTGGTGCTATTGAAGCGTTTTATAACCTTCAGGGAAATGTATAAAACATTATTTAGACTCTAATATTGGTCACAGAATAGATGCGTAGATTTTAAATTAAAAACACAAAGAAACAGATTTTAAGTTAGAAATCATTAGTTTTTTTCTTTACTGGTCTTTCTTTTCAGCCACATCCTTTGAAATAAGTGATAACCAAGGTGGTCCTAAAGCTGTATGAAGTCAGAGCCGCAGAAAGAGTAACATCACACACTTTTGCACCAGCTGTTCATCCAGAGGTGTACCACAGTGGGATGTATTCAGGGAGCAAGTAAAACAGAAGGGATATTGTGCCTACAGCTCTTGGATTGGTGGAATGGTTGGCCATTATTTCAAAAACTGAAGGGATTATTTCTACAGAGAGTTTTTTTGAGGGTCAAATGACAGTCTGGCCATGACCTCTACCTCTATGATCTTGCCAGTGCCAACTGCAGGAGAGGATGTATGGCATGGAAATGGCACTGAGACCTAGCAGGTCAGCCTCTGGTTGTTAAATGGCCCAAAATATCTAAATTTATACCAAAAATACAAGACTTTAAACAGAATGCTGGTAAAAGGCTCTGCTTTACAAAGGATGCCAACCTTGAATCTTATTCCTAGCATAATACATACCACATATTTCTTTTACTCTTCCTCTTTTTTTTTCTTTTTTTTAATCTGAATTGAATCTTAAGGATCATATCAGTCTTTAAGTTAAGGCATCCAGAGGCACAGCTGAATTTTCAAAATATTTGTAACACTTGACTCCCACAGCTAAAACAAAGTTGTTTTAAAAATATGGCCCTCAGACTGTATAAGCTTATATCAATTTTTTTTCCACCACTCCCCTGTGAAGTGTGGTTTAGAAGTCACAGCTGGCACATTAGAAAAAAGAAATACAGTAAAATGAATAAAATATACTCTCATTCACAATTTCCTAGAGGCTCCTTGGTTGTTAATTGAAACTTTTGTCTACTTTATTGAACAATAAAAGTGACAGAAACTACTCTCAGGTGTCCTTCAGTATTAAAAAGAGGATAAAGGGTTCCTAGCAAAGGTGACAGAAATTAATGTGGTGAGCCCAGCTATCAAACATTTTGATATGTGAATTGCCTGATATTTCTATAATGCCTTCTTATGATTGGAAATGTTATCGCTTCTATTGAATCAATAGAAAATGTTAAAGCTCCGTGGAACCCCAATTACAAAATAAAGCTAGAAGGTTAACATCTGGGACCAGCAGAGATAGAAACAATTTCTATTGTCATACCTTTCTGACAAGTAAATGTCAGAAACATAACACCTTCCGCCAGTCTCAGTACTGAGCACATGTAAAAGAGTGATTGCAAGGCAGTCTCAAGTCAAATCACCTGTCATCTCAGTTTTGACATGGAATTACTTTTGTTTTATGCATCTATTAACCTTGAACTATCAGCATTTGTTTTAATGTTCTGGTCTGAAGTGACCTAAATGTACTTCTTTAATGCACTTACTGCTGTAGCTAAAAGGGGGAAAGAACAAAGGGGAAAGAAACCCATTAAGAGGGGGTGGGTGAAGTTGTCTCTGGCTTCTGTGGCATCCCTGGGAGTGCAGTACCCTATTTCCCAGCTCCCCGCTAGGGGTAGAAATCTCTGGCATTCACCTGGCAAAAAATGTGGGAGAGCCCAGAAGTGTCAGTAGCATCTTGGACAGTGTCTCTGGCTTACAGTCTGATGCTGTACATCTCACTTTTTCTCGCTGCAGGGCTTGAGGGAGGGAAGAAGGAAGGTTAGAGGTTGCAGAACCCTCCACATGTTGCAAGATGATCAAGGATCTCCACGGTCCCAGGTGCGGTGATGGCTGAGACTCCCCATCACTATCAAAAAATTATGTCTGAAAAATTGCATGTCTGATGTAAATTCTGGAGTCACATAATAATATAGAGATGTTGGTGGTCATCTCCAACCAGGACCGACCACAGCAGTACAGTGTTACCTGGATATTAGAATATGAGACTTTAAAAGTTACACTAGATAAGCTTTTTAGAGGTTGTCCCCAGCTTCCACTAGCATAAAGATAATCCAATATAAAAACAAGGAGGTTTGAAATTACCAATGCCAACAATCCCTAAGCAAAGAAGAAAAAACCTTATCACCTGTAAGTTTTACGCTGTAACTCTCAGCTTTTTGCCCTGTAGTGCAAAAAAAGAAGGGTGTCCTTGAACCACTAACTGAACAAATTATGAACAAATTATGTCCCAATTAACAAATTATTTGTTGGTTGGAACAATTTATTCTTAAAGAAACACATCATTTTGAGCTCAGCTTTGGAAGCTGACTGGCTAGAAAAATCCTTTCCACTGGAAGATGCAGACTTTTGATCCTAAATTTTATCTGGACATATTGCACCTTTTTAGGCATGTTTAAGTTATTCTTAGAGCTCCTACTGCCACAGTGCTTTGGCATATTATACACTTTAATATGGTAATCCTCAAATCTTTCTGAAGGACAATTTTTGTTAGAGGAATCTAAATTCCAGTGGTCTGGTCCGTCGATTATGTTAATAGCAGTAAGATCCTACTGCTCGACAATGACTTTTGGGTATATAAATTTGGAAATTTAGCATAGGTAGAAAGGGCCAAATATTTGTACAGGTCAAATATATGTGGAAGAGTGTAAGAGAGCCTTTGAAAGCATCAAAGTAGATCAGTGTTCATTTCAAACTGACTCCTCTGGTGGCCAATCAGTCTTGGACATTTGAACATCTTGTTTTTATTAGTAGTATGCAAACTACCACCTTCATCCCCTTCTAGGAAGATTTTTGCTATTACCTCACATCTCAGAGTAATAAAATTTTCTCTGCTAAATCATTATATGTCATTTTTCGGGGAGCTGCGGTGTGCCTTGAATGTGTGACTTTCTGGGGTTAACAGAGTTCTTGTCCTAACCTCTTCTTTTCCCTCTTCTTTTTCTTCTTTTTTTTGTCCTTTCCCTCTCCCCTGTTACCTGTTGGAACGCCGGAAGCCAAAGAGGAAGTTCCAAGTGTCCAGCTCCTTAAATACTGTATCTCGCAGAGGGCGCACCTTAAATGTCATTGGCCCACGACACCCTGCCACTCCACAGGACCTGGCAGGGTGAAATTCACCTAGAAACCTGTCAACCCATGACATAAACAAAAAAAGAAAGAGAAAGAGAAAGAGAAAGAGAAAGAGAAAGAGAAAGAGAAAGAGAAAGAGAAAGAGAAAGAGAAAGAGAAAGAGAAAGAGAAAGAGAAAGAGAAAGAGAAAGAGAAAGAGAAAGAGAAAGAGAAAAGAAAAAAGAAAAAGAAAATTGTTTGGACGCCATTCTTCTAATAAGTAGGGGATAAGAATCAACATGAACGTGGTCCTGAGACATAATTTAGGCTTCCAATTATCTAATAACATAATAGGATATTAGGCAAAGAATAACGCTGTCTTATTTTCATTATTGCAGGGTTATCTTAATGAATTCAATAAATTTGTGCAAGCGTTTAAGGATTCACAGACAACATTTGGACAACAAAAACCATAGAAATATGTAAACTTGCTACAGCTTGACACCGTTATACATTTGTAACTAGCTGCTTTTAAGGCTTCAGAACTCCATTCTCCAGTGGATAATTTCTACGTAGATTGATTTGTCTTCTGAAGAGATAATCAGGGAGCAGATATATTCCAGTATTTAAGTACATGTCTTTTGGGGAACCCTGTCAGTGTGCCACACATGGAGTGGAAAACTCATTTATTCTGTGATAAAACATAATATTCTCTAATATTCACCATACTTATAAATCCAGCATCTTGAAACATTGGTCTCTCTTCACTCCTATTGAGATATTCTGGCATATATACAGTGTATAAGGATGAAGAATCAGGCCATTAATATAGTTGCAGTTGTAATTGCATTTTTTATTCGTACAAGGTTCCAAAATGTGAAGTTAGCAGCTTGTTATGTGGGTGTACATTAATAAGCACAATGGGGGTTCATAACAGAGCTTTGAGGTGCTAATGCAGCATGAATTAATGAATTAATAATTGCTATTAATTAAAAATAGAGCAGGATACTAGTCAACAATGCCTGACAAAAGTCTTAGCAGTGTCTCTGTCACACCTCACTTGTGGCAGTTTCTAGGGCTTTTTTAAAGACCATGGGAATAAAGTTTGGTTTGGGGAGTAGGAAGAGGAGAGGTGTGGAAAAGCAGCACCCTCAGAAGAGAAAGAATTGTTGAAATGGGACAGAAGTAGAAGCAAATATAAGAATATAAAGTCACTGTGAAAACTCCAACAGGGAAAAGGCCCAGATGGCCTATGGAAATGATAAAATTAAGCCTCAAATTGATGGTGATACTAAACTTGGGACTTGATTATCCTGACAGATGTGCATGTGACTCCCATTGACTTCAATAGGAGGTGTACGTGTGTCACTGATGGGGAAACCAGACCTTAGAGCCACTGAACTGTGTTAAGAGAGTGAGAATGAACAAGAGGAATGAAAATCTTGTGGTAAAAACAATGGCTTCAGCTCTGTGCAACAGCCCATGGCTGAAAAATGTCAGTGAGCAAGAGGTTTGCACTAAGAAAAACAAATATCTCTCAAATTTAAAGCAGAGAAAGTCTGCTACCTGGAGAAAAACGACAGAAATTCCATGGAATCCATTCTCTCTTCCACCTCTCCATCTCCTTCTCCCACAAAGTGTTACCAGTGCCCAGATGAGTTTCAATCATTCATCTTGGTGCAAGTATGGAGTAACTCTATAAAAAACAGTGGTTTCACACCAGTTTGCACCAGCTTTATTGACATGCAGATCCAGTATGAGAGGTGTAAAGAAATACGAGATAATAACCTAAAATGGCTAAAAAGGGTCTTGTCTGAAAACATGAACAATAATTCTGTGATTGAAGGGATGTGAACATTATAGCAACTTTAAGGGCTATTAAGCCAGTTCCTATGTGAATCTGTAGTGTGAATTGTATAAGCATTTGGAATGTGTTGATGATAAAGAGATTCATAAAAGTTGTTATGCTGATTTTATGTTGATGGATGTTAGAATATAAGGTGAATTATTAACCAAACGAAAGTGAGACTAATGTTTAAGTGCTGTGATATATGTGTAATTGAAAGCAATTTCTTCTATAGAACAAGGAGATTGTGGGCATAAGTGAAACAAACTTTGAATTAAATGCAGGTGAAGTGGAATCTGTTGGGTTTTCAGAGCCAGGAAACAAAGGGAAAATAAACTTGCCTGAAAAACAAATATTACTACTAGAAATAAATAATTTGCATTTATATAGAAACTTCTATTCAGAAAAAGCCCAAAGCAAGTTACCCACTTGCTAAAGCATTTATAAATAATGCTGTATACACAGATATGCATATACAATACCTTTTTCTAGGGATCATATGCCTTTCTTGCAGAAATGTTTTCAGTCACATAGCACTTCAATAACACCAGTAAAAAGATTATTTGCATCTTGAGAGGGGAAGGCTGAAGAAGTCAGAGGTTAACTAGCTTTAACTTGATTCTGCTGAAGTGAAGAGCAGAACTTTGCTGAGAGGAGTCCCGTAAGCAGAGTCTGGTGAGAGCAGTGTCTGTAAAACCAGTGGAAATAGTGGTGTCCACTCTTGCGCCTAAAGGACTCCCAGTTTAGCATTAACTGATGAGCCTAAGGTATTCACCAGCCTTTCAGCTGCCAATGTGCCCACAGAAAATCCTGTGCCTGATTTTCCATCCCCTCAGAGCGGTGATGCTGGCTGGTGGCTGGGAGGACTGGTACCTTAAGGAAAGCCAGGTGACTGGGATGCAGTCCTTTGAGGCTGCACTGTTGGGAATGCTACAGATGTTGGGGCTAAGCCTTGCGTGTGTTATTGTCTGACTGACAACCAGCTGAGGCTGTTCCAGCTGTGGACAGAAGGGGTATTTCAGTCAGCTGATCAGCAGCTATGGATTTTTAGTCCTGCTGAACAAATGACGGTGTTGCAGCAATATTTTAATCAGTAAGAATTTGAAGTGACTGGCATAATCAAGTCTCATGAGCACTGTAACCATCATGTATTAATGTAGGTAAATACTTTGCATAACACCATGTGTTCTGTACCAAAATGAATGGGATCAATTCAAGTTCTAAATATCTGTAAAATCTTAACAGAGGCTAAACAAGACTTGAATGCAGTTGCAGTGATATAGGTAATGCTCTGACCTAAAATTTGCATATATAATGATGATACTTTTTTTTTACTGAAGAAGAAATATCCCTGAGTTATTGCCCTCATTGTTTGCCATTATTTAGTAAATGTGATTTTCCCTAAATTTTAGATCCAATTGATATACTTATAGATATTCTTACCATAGAAAACTGGGTTCTGGTAGAACACATATCAAGAAAATGTGGGAGGAAATAGCCTAAATAAAACATTTATTTGATATATACAGAACAGAAGAAAAAACAATTTATAGATAAGTAATTAAAAAAAAAAATCTTATTTAAATGATTCTGTAATGAAATAAGTGGCCTGTTCATTACACTTAGAATAGATTCCTAAAGTTGTACATAGGTTTAACAGTTACTTGAAATAAAATTATCCAAGGAGCAAAAAAACATTTATAATAAAACTGATGGCTTAGTGGAAGGACCAGTTAGAAAGTAAACATTTAACCTCTGTCCTAGGGTCCATTAACAATCAATGAGTATATGCTGCAAATCTAACTACTGGAACTTTTTTATGTGTTAAGCTTTCATTTTTACTTTTTGTCCCAAACAAGAATTTTTTTTTTTAATAAAGGGTTAACTTTTTAAAAATCTTTTTCTGCTTTCTTTCCATTTTCCTTCTCCCTATAAAATATACAAAAGAAAAAGATAAAGATGCCCCAAAGCCATTGATGTTTGGATTAGAGCCTCTGGGACTTTTCCTACTTCACTGAGCTATGCTAACAGTGCCTGCCTTTTTTTACGCACACCTAATTTTTTTTCCCATTAATTATTTTGACAGTGAAATAAAGGATATTGCACTGTGAATTGTTGCCTACTGTTTAGGCATTGGTGAGTGGGATAAACCTTTTACAGAGTGACATTACTCAGCATTCAAACTCCAGCCTATCCCATAGCATTCACTTGTCATTGGAATATATGCCAGGTAAATGGCACAGATCGATCCTCCTGTCAGGGCTACCACTGGGTTTGGGCACTGTGGATCACACAATCCATGGCTCCACAGAAAAACACGCTGCCAAGAGAGTCATTCCATCGCCTTCAATGTTTGTGCGTTCTGGTTTCCCGTAAAGATTCCTCTCATGATCTGATGACTTTGGCAGAGGATAATAGTCAGACGAAAATGTCTTTCTTTGATGCACACTTCCTTTGTGGATTATCTGGCATTTAGTTAGGCTCACGCACAGCATCTTTATCTTTGCTAAGGCACTTTTCAGATGTCTGTGTTCTTGTACAGGTGTCTATCTTCATGATGTTTGTTGGATATTAGTTACCTTCCAAACAGTCCTTTTCTGCATTTGGCTTAGTTTTCCCAAAGGTGTCAGAGTCAACAGGAAGAGAAATATATGCATGCATTTTTTAAAAATATTAAAATATTGAACGAAAACCATAACTAAATGGAATTGTTGATCAGAAGACTTTTTGCTAACATTTGAAATGGTTCCACATACTTTGAAGCTGTGTGTTTTGCTGGGATTGGTTTTGGCCAGTTGTCAATAATGGTCACATTTCAGAGATGGAGAACTAAAGCATAAAATGTTTAGAGGTTCCACAGGGTCACCCAGGAAGGACATACAAAACATCCCATTCCTGACCCTATAGCACACGAATTCCATTGATTGAATGTGACAGAGAAAATTATCAGAAGCAATGGATGATCTCTCTTGCACCCTGTTTTTATTCCTTCCAATAGACTACGTCTTCTGCCTGATCAGTAGGACTGTTTAAGGGAGAGTCCTAGTGTGGTGAGCTAATCTAATTTTCCAACATAATTACTCCTGCATCACCCCTGCAGCTGAATTCTGATGTCTAAAAGAAAATTTCTAATTCTGTGAAATTATATATACTTATTCTGAAATCTGTGTGTTTTGCTGCTGTATGGTCATCCAGGCATGTTTTTAAGTCTTTCAGTTTTTTTGGTTTTTTTATTCTACAGAGATAAACATTATTAACCACTGTGGAAGTTTGATGTTTTTGTCTTGCTGTCTCAAATGGAAATGGCCTTTTCTTCCTTTCTCTCCCTCCTTGTACAAGCACTTATCATGCTGGGCTGAAATGGCTGGAGCAGTTGTGTCAGAAGTTTTTTTAGACGTAATGGGGAGAACCAGGGTCGTCATAGATTACAATGCTGTTATCCTGGGATCCTGAGCTGGAACTCAGCTGCACAAAAACTTCCATAAACCATAGGTTAAAATCTGTGAAGGGTCAGCAAAGTGACAACAGAAGTAGATGCTTTAATCCAATTTGTTATCCATTTCATGAAAAGACAACTCCTCCCAAAAAACCCCAAACAACCAAGGAAACAAAATGACCTACAAGCCAACAGCCAACAACACAAGCCTATTTGCAGACCTTGGGTGAAATGAGAAGTGCTTCAAGAGGTGTTGTGGAAAATAAAAAGCTTCTCTATTTATAGTCAGCTCAAGGCAAGTTAGTTTTGAGACACTTCAACATGAGTCTTTTTTCTTTTCCAACACATAAAATGACACACTGTAGTTTTCTCTTTTTCCTCTCCCATATTTCTTATTATC
>VZTF01005778.1:598938-641496 GCA_013397755.1 Cnemophilus loriae | reverse complement strand
TTTTTTTTTTTTTTTTTCTCCTTTGGCTGACTGCAAACACTATATAATTTAGTTTCCCTACCAAGACTTTGAAATGACTAATTCCTGCAACATATTTCAACACATCCTTAACTGCTAATTGAAGTCTGTGCACAAGTCGGTGAATGGTACGCACCGATGGGAACCTCTCTTGCAATAATGTGCCGAATCCGCTCTTTATCTCATTCATTGCCGACGTCTCGTCTGTTGCAAGTCCAATCAATTTCTGTAGCTTTAAAAGATATGTCCTCTGTTAACTTTCTATATGCCAAAAAAACGGCGATGGAAAATTAAGCATTACCTTTGCTGCAGTGAAACTTGATTGCTTCCAGAAGACTCAGGGAAAAAATGTTGTTGACATTTTTTTACTTCCAGTCTCTGCATGGCAATAAGGTATGATGGCTGATTTATCAAAGAGAGTGTTCTCATCAAGCAGGAGAGCGAGAGAGAAAGTTCACGTCGCACAAAATGAGCTGCTAATTTCTTTTCCATTTCACTGACAATATGGTATTGGAGCAGCTGTGATTAGAACAATGGATGTTCCCAAACTGTGCTCCATTTAACTCCTACAACTCTGCAAGGTCACACAGTGGGGAAAGGAATTAAAGGCCTTTTTTTTTTTGTCTATTTCCTTTCGCTCTTTTTTTTTTCCTTTTTCTTGAAGAGAAAGAATGGGAAGGCAGAGTTAATGGAGACCGGGAAGTGGTGGAGTTATCTCCAAGAAAATTTTAGGTGCCTCTCTTGTCAAGTCAATCAGGAAAATTTGAAGCTACCCATGAGCAAATCTTTATTAACTGAGGAATTTGGAAACCCCACTGCATCCTGGCCAAGGTAATGAATCATGTGTTATGCCTGTATGTGTCTGTATAATCCACTGGTTTAGTCCTGGCAATGGGTCACAAAAATGCCATGCAACACCAGAGGCTGGAAAAATGCAGGTGGTGAAGGACTTCTGGCGGGGGGGGCTGGTTACAGAAGCTGAACATGGGCCAAGCTATGCCCAGATGGGCAAGAAGGCCAAGAACATCCTGGCTTGTGTCAGCAATAGTGTGGCCAGCAGGACCAGGGTGGTGGTGTCCCTGATGTGCTGGGCACTCATGAAGCCGCATCTCGAATCCTGTGCTCGTTTTCGGGTCCCTAATGACAATAAAGACACACAGGTGCTGGATCATCCCCAGAGAAGGGCAACGGAGCTGGAAAAGTGTCTAGAGCACAAGATAAGGAGGCCTGAGGGAGTTGGGGGAGCTCAGCCAGCAGAAAAGGAGGCTCAAGGGGGAACTTCTCACTCTGCACAACTCCCTGACAGGAGGCTGCAGCCGGGTGGGCATTGGGCTCTGCTCCCAGGGAACAAGGGACAGGATGAGAGGGAACAGCCTCAAGTTGCACATGGAGAAGTTTAGATTGGGTAATAGGGTAATAACTGGATAATCTTCACTGAGAGATTTACCAGTCATCGGAATAGGCTGCCCAGGGAAGCAGTGGAATCACCATTTCTGGAAGTATTTAAAACACATTTATGGCACTTAGGGACATCGTTTTGTAGTGAGTTTGACAGTGCTGCATTAACAACCGGACTTTTTCCTCAAAGCGTTTTCCAACCTAAATTGTTCTATGATTTTCCAAAAATTTACATCCAAGGCCCGAGTCTAAGAGTCAGTAACTAAAGAATAATGACTTACTTAGGATACATTTCTAGGACTTTGGAGACTTCAGTTCCATTTCATCCTTTCTGGCATATTCTGAAATGCCTTTGCCTTTGCCTCAGTTTCTCAGGTCTCAATGGAGTGATAAGAGTTCCCTCCTCCAGATTTTGTGGGCTTTAAAATATTAAAGATTGTGTGATATTTAGATAATTAATGGGGCTACATAAGTATTTGTGATAAAGCTCTTTATAGAGCCATTCTTCTGCTACAGCTAACCCAACAGACAGGTGATAAATATTCTGCCTCCTTGATTTTGCTCCCTTCACTGCAGCTTGCTATCATTTCATTTTTAGGACCTGATTCTTTCCCTTCAGTGCTGATTTTATATCAGAATTGTCTTGGGTGGAATTGCACTCCTTCTCTGTTGGAGTAAAAGAAGTGACAATTTTCCTACTCTTCTTAGTACTCTGAACTTTGTTTTATTTTTGCCATTACATTAAGCTGGGCAAGATGAGAAATATATTCCAAACTATTTATCATGCATTGTTTATATTACAACATAGACTGCATTCCAAAAACAATGTTCTTAGCAATTAACAATGGACAGTGCAGCTTCTACAGTCATTATGCTGTACTACAACACAGACAGCAGCCATGTCAGACTCTGCTGGGGCATGTGTTTCATTTTCATCAGTTTTGATGGATTCCTCAACATCTTTCTGATCCGAACCATGTAAGCTTGGATCTTAATTAGCAGTTAAATTAGCAGTTAATTTGGCAGCAGTTTGGTTCTAGAGCTGCAGAGGTATTGATAGATCATTCTCTGAGACCCTCACAATACAAGCAGCATTTACAATTTGGAGACTGCACTGCTGAGCACCACTGCCATGCAACAGTTTTAAAGTGACAAGACTTGGTGCCATATAAAAATAGTCAGGGAAAGTATTGTTTCATTGGAAGTGGTTGAAAAGCACTGCTGGTGTGTTTATCTGGATATAAATTCCCTAGGATGATTACCACTTAGTATATATATATATATATATATATACATTAAAATACTGCCCATTTAATAATTATTACAGATATAAATATCTATGCATAGATATTTATATCTTTAACAATTATCAAATGGGCAGTGTTTTAGTATCAGGATAGAATTGCCCTATTTTCTAAATTCCATAGGACTCCCCAGCTGACACAGAGTAGTTCTGTGCTATTCCCTAAACAATCCATAGGCCTCTAGCAAAGCAGCAAAAATTACACATTTGGAAAGACAGAAGTTAAGCTGGTTCTAAGTTGGCCGCATTAGTCTGTTAAACTAGTCCAGTGGGCTTCTTAACCAAACCCCTAGATGGAGACTAGATGAATATATTGGAATATGAATTTTATAGAACCCATGCAATACACAGGTGACATGTCCTTTTTCATATGCATTATCCTCTCCTTTACTAATTTTTATTAAATTTTTTATTCTTGTTCCTCTCTAGGTGCAAAGATTTGGCAGATAGAGTGTGAGGAACACAGTTTCTCCTAAAGAGAAAGTCACCGTTGGGTAAAACAACACAGTTCCAAGAGTGTGATGGCAATGATTGCATGTGCTTCTGATGTAGAAGGAAGAGTTCTTTCCCCTTTCCACTTTTCTCCATATTTGCCTACAGGCAGACCCAATTTACTCCTTCACAATCAGATTTAATGCAGACCTGTCTTTTTCCTGGACCAAACAAGTTCTGCAGCCTTCTGACTCTGTGTGTGGACCTTATTCAGTACTTTCAGTACAGCCAGAATCGTTCTTTACTCTCTTCATGCAGATGTTCATATTTCCCACAAAGGCTAATAAAAGTTACTGCATACCACTTATCTGTGAAATTATTAACATCAGCAAAAGCTGAAAAAGTAGTAATCCTTGTTCTGTACTTGGTTTTCTCTCTGATTTCTCTGCATCTCCTTTAGGGAACAAATAGCACTGATTACTAGTGAATGGGGAGCATTGGCACTGGGCTGTGGCTGTTTTTTCTCCGTCTCCTGACATTTGGCATGTATTGAGATGCCCTTTGCATTTCCCTCCGGATGTGTTTTTGTTATCTGTTAAGTATTATAATACCACTCTTTAGCTCAAGCAATTGAGGGGCTCTCGCACTTTTATATCAGCTCCTAGGGTTAGTCAGTATGGCATAATTTCCTGCAGAAATTGAATCCATGGTTCTGCATCGATATTTAAAATTCCCAATTTGAGGTAAATCCCAAAGCTTTTTGTGTCAGAGATCTCTGTTTAAAACAGAATAAACAAAGATCTGTGTAAAATGAAAGAGCTTCAAGACAAATTTTCACAGGATCATTCGGTCTCACCACACTCAGTTTGAGCTTCTAAATCGCATGCAGAGGTTTATTAAAACAAACAAAAAGAAAACCCAACAAACAAACCCCACAAAACCTTGGCTTTTCTTTTCTGTAGCCTGGTTTTGTGGTTAACCATGGCAATGGCCCTGAGTAGACCATGTCATTCAAATAGAGGGAAAAAATGAGGAGAGTCTAAAACTGTGAAAGGAACAAATGAAGGGCAAGACAGAATTCTGATTTTAATGACTCAAGCAGCCTTTTGCAAAGACAAACTTACCCCAAATCCTTCACAAACCTGGTTCAAACATGCATTTAATGCCTTCTTTAATATAATTACTTTCATATTGAAGTTAAACACTCAGGGCTCTGTTTTGCTGTCACACACTATGTTACTCAGATTTCTCAGTCTTTTCAAGCCCTGGATAAACCACACAGCTCTGTCATGCATGTCCCCAAGCAAACATATAATTTAGGAGCTGTCTGGTTGTGTATCTTGGTTGTTTATGTTCACATATGCACATATTCCGTATTTATTCTTCTCTGACTTTAGGAAATCAAGCAGTTTTGAAGAAAGAGCTCTTCCTCATAAACCCTATTTTACTAAAAAAATGCTAAAATGTAGAAGAAACAGTCTTTACTGTGCTGGAACCCTCCCTGTCTTAAGATGAGTTGAAGGAACTTTGGCAGTACAGATGCTTTGGGGTTTCTCTTGAACAGAAAAATGGTTCTTTGGGTGTGAAGTATCCCAGTGTAGACTCATGACTGAGTCAAAAGTCAGTTGTTCAGCACGCATCAAAAATGGTTTTGATGGAAATGGTAGCATAGAAATCTCCTCTCTCACTCTCTCACCACAGACTTTCAATTTTTTTAGCCGTATTTACATGAAGGCTTATATGAAAAAGAGAAGATGAGATAAAGAGAGGGAGGAAGACTCTGTACTGAAGAATTTAGAGACAAATTAATATTCAGACATCAAAAAGTTTCTGGGAGAAAGAAATCTGCTTACAAGTTGGCAGCATTTGTGGCTTCAGTAAAGTGTAGGAAGAAAGGGGAAGATTTTTCCCCTGATTTTGGATCTAGAGTATGGAGTGTATACACAGTTCGTGCTTTAGGGTAAGGAACACTGAGCAATATTGGAGTAAGTGGAGATTTTAGTCAAGTACCCTTATCCACAGGGATGAAAAAGAAACTAGCCCCCCAGATACAACATGTCCTGTGTTTTCAGCAAGACCAAAAATTTCTGTATCGTTAGATTTGTCTTTCCCTCTGGAACAAAGATAATTCTCTTCCAGTCATGAAGGAGACCAATTTAATGTTATATATGAGCCACAAGCTATGTCACAGAGAGGTCAAAGGTCTTCCTCAAATCTACAAAACAAGTTGCTAGCAAAAAGACCAGACTACCAGAATCGTGATTCATAACCCCTTACTGATACCACCTCAATTTTGGCTTAAAACCAGTGCTTTAAGCCATACAGGACTTTTAGTTGTCTTATTAATTCATTGTTACTGATTTCACCAGTTCCAAGCCTAAGGAAAGTTACAGTTCAGACAAAAAGTGCTTCTTCTAAACAACTACCATCAACTTCATCCCTCAGAAAAACCTCCTATCAGCCAAGCTTAGTGCTGAGTCTAAAGGTTGCTAAAGATGCTGATCATTTTAATTTAAGATCCTCAGTCTGAACAGAATATTCAAGGTTATGAAACTTCATTGCATAAGCAGAACTCAGAAATTACACAGCTTTGTTCCTTTATGGCATTTATTTAGGGATTCTCAAGAACATTACGCTTTTTTCTATACCAGTTCACGGAGGAAAAGTGTTTATTTTGGACTCGATGAGGAACTAAATCTCTATGCCTCAGTTTTACTGGAAAATGTTAAATATTTTACAGGACTTCGTTCTGCCTCATAAATGTGGTACAGGATATCTGGAATCCTTCATTTTGTCATCCAGTCTGTGTATATTTTTAGACATTACAATGAGGTTTCTGCGCAGTTGAAATAACTGAGAATTTTATGGACGAAACTTACAGCTAATGCAGTTTCTACAAAATTGAAATCTACCTGTAAATGCCATGATCTTTGGTCGAAATATTGTCAGGTTCTTTCCACATCTCACTGAACAGGCTGCCTGAAGACTGGATGGTAACAGGTGTTTTGATATCACTTGCATATTGATATAAAAGTATGTGATTTATAGAGGTCACACATGTTTTGGCGAAAATAAAATACTTGGGGATATGTTTCAGCATTGTACTAAGAAAATTTCCTTACTTTCAGCACCCTCAGTCTTTCCCATTTCTCTTCTAGGTAACTTCACTGTCAGATTTGTGTTACTAAACCTGGAATTTAGCCAAATTTAAGTATTAAGATGAGGTTTAACCCTAACTTTAACAGTGTTGAATGGGGAGAATTAGAGAATAATTCACCCTATGAAAACACCCATCAAAATCAGCTGGGTTGACTTTGTCTCTGAAGAAGTTCATCCTTGTGTTCTCTATAAGGACAGTGTAGATTACTAGTTTGAACTAGAAACCAGCTTTCAGATGGATAAACTTAGGTGACATAAAGAGCAGTCTTAGTAGAAACCCCTGTGACAACTTGAGGACCTCAGTCTTCCCCTGTTCACATTTCTCCACAACCCTGAATAAGAAATAAAATTTAACAACTTTTGCAGAACTGGAGATGGGGAACCTTGCTTTCTGCTTCTTTACACCAGTCTGAAAATTTGAGCTCGCTTGCCTCCTCACAAGAGCAGCGGCCCGGATGGCAGGAATCAAAGCCAGCAACATTGTAAGGTCAGGAGAAGTCAAGCAGAGCCACCCCAGAACGACATTTGTGGTTAACACAGCAAACTACCAGATGCACCACAGTATAAAAAAGAGTGGGTTGGGGCCTCTGAGAAGACCACAGAACCTGGAAGACAAAGTTTCTGCAGTGAAATACTTTCAATACCTAATTAAGTGGTCTCTAACAGGGTTTGCTGTATATAATGTTGACCCAAAAGCATTTCCTTCACCATGAGGATTTACACACTGCATTAGTGGCACTATCAGTTTTTGTAACCCTGTGATTTTCTGGTATGCATCACAGTTGAAGGCAGAACAGGAGTTTGAATGGACTCCTGGTTTCCTCTGCTCTATAATAGTGACAAAATCCCCTCTAACAAAACCGGGCGCACATGTAAAGGTCACTTCTCAAGCAGGTCTGTGGCAATATGCATAGATACAAAAATATCTATATGTCTATATATTTACATTTTATATTAAAAGGAGATACATATTTGCTTGGGTTTCTTGTTGGCTTTTTTTTTTTTTTTTAATTACTTTTTAATTTTATTTAGAACAATTGGCAGCTGGTGACTGAAAATTATTTTGAATTTAAAAGCCAGAGAAAAGTTTAAATGACCTTAGAGGGCTAAGTTGTGTACTTGTAAGACCTCTCGTATGATCTCTAGAATTGCTGTTGACAGATAGAGCCTGATTGACTGAAAATCAATGTGATCAGATGTTTTTATGGATTATAGTGGCCTCAGCTAATTACACAAGATTGTCTTTCCAGATCCAAAAGGTTTCAAAGCAAACTCCAGGCAGATGTATGCAGGATTAATCTGCAGACTTGACAGTTTTTCCTAATTATCTTTTATAACAGCAGAAACTGGATCATCTCTGAACTACTAGAACAAATAAGTTCTGTGTTAGTATCCCAAGGCACGGCCACCTTTACTCTCTCTATATTTGCCTTCAAGCACTTGTTTTAATCGTTATAAACACAGCTCTGCATTTTACCTCAACTTTCCAGTTTTCTCAAAGTCAGTACCTGCCTCCCTTGGTATTTTCTCACCGTGGGAATTAACGCCTGATCTGGAGGATTGGTTCTTATAATGTACTTTTAGATCTCTCTTAGTCAAGAAAGAGAAAGAAAGGGAAGGGCCCAAAAACACGCTTCTTGTGGGCTCTGTAAAAATGGGGGGATGGGTCTGTTTTATTTCATTTACTTTACATTATTAATCTAAAAATATCTTTTCAGTTAAACAAATAGGATATGTAAAATATGAAATCATTTATATTCAGATTGAATTACCTTCCGTGCCCCCCTCTGGTTTGTTTTTCAATATTCTCAGGCACATCATGTGATCCTTGGAGCTGTCCTTGAAGTGTCAGGAGTTGGACACCAGTTTTCCTTGTGGGTCCCTTACAACTCAGGATAGTCTACTGTTCCTTATTGTTATTATTTCTGTTTCGTTTTGACTGTTAACTAACTTTGTCTGTCGCTTGTGACTATATCTAGGTCTACAAATTGTGTACTTTATCAGAACTAAGGTTTTACCATGGTCCTACTTTAGACTTGGAAGAATCCATTCTTTCCCAAGTTATTTGTGACAAATCAGAATAGTGCTTGGCTGCATGATCAGTATTTGTACATTGAGGGCATTCTCCAATCACATAAGAGCTCAAGGCATAAATCCCTGCTTTGAAGCCCTTTTTCTCTAGCCTGAGAACACATTCTTGGAAGATATTACCTTAAAAACAATCTTTCCAGAAAAGGGTTTCAATTTCCATAGTCCCACCTACCTTTGGAATGAGGCCTTGATGGAAAAAGACAAGTTATTGCTCGGTAAAATTCCCTTTCAGCTTTGCCAGTTTTGGCTTTCCCTTCATTTCTCTTGCTCAAGAACAGGGATGAGGGCAACAATCTTCATTTGATGGACACTTGATCTCAGTGTAAAGAAGGCTAAGAGGCTTTGAATCAAAGGGTTTTATGAGCCTGAATTAATTTGTACAGCTAAAGTTCTTTGAAATCCTGAGCCATAGGAGTTATTGAGATGTAAATTTCTGGAGCCATGACAGTCCCCTCATTTCAGTCAGTGTGGAGGAGTACTTTGAAACACTCACCTCTTTGGCCACCCCAGTGTGATAACTCACAACATGCACAGCTTCACTGGAAAATTATCCCACACTCCAGAAAAGTATGTGTCTTGATACTTGTCCTGGGAGCTTATGAAATGAAGAAAAATAATATATTTAAAGGAGATTTATTTTTTTAAACCATAGAAACCAACAAAGCCAATTATATCTCTGCCAACATTTGACTATGGAGTCGTGATGTTAAATGGAATTGGTACTACGTGACTGAGTTAAGAATTCTTGAGATTCCAGAAAGTATAACCCAGAACATGCAAACATTCACTCAATAAGACGAGGGCTCTCACCCTTGAGGCGTTACCTTAGCCTGCATCCTGACCCTTTTTTTGAAAAAAAACCCCTCATTTTTGTAATTTTCATTATATTTTGACCCTTTTGGAAAATACCACAAGCTCACTTACCTGGCTGATGTTTACACCCACTCAGTGCTTCGAGCACAGTTCAGCCAGAGTTTTGTGAGGATCTGTTGACCGCACTGAGCTATTTTAACATCCTTGCAGGGTCTTTCCACTTTCTCTGTAACAAGGAAAGGATCGTGATAAAAAACCATAAGAGATACATCATAACTTAATGAAAATGGTCGCTCAATTTCAGAATAGTCAGTATGGCCAGATTGTAATTTAAGTGCTGGCCCACAGATGAATACACAATTGATTGGGCACAACTGCTGGGAATGGCCTTCATGCTACCTTTAGACTGTGAATAAAGTCAAGAGTTCCATTCCTTCCTTCCATGGATCCAAATATAGCATTATTTTGCACTAAAAATATGGTGAGAATGACTGTGCACACTCTGCCCACAACACCTTGTGAAAATGTCTCAGGATTGGTATCGTGTGGAGAGGTATATTTTAGAATCAGACTCTGCAAAGGACTATGGCATGACCAGGATGCCCAAATTCACCTTGGTTGAGGAATTGCCTGGGCAGAGTACACTTCAGCCGGCCTGGAGACACATTAGGAATCAGCTGTGATGTTGGCTATAAATCAGTCCCTGGCTCTTGTTTCTAGAAACAGAGACAGATTTTGAAGGTGCAGAAGATGGAGCCCTTAGGCTGGATGTGGTGCTGATTCGGAAGAATGATGCTTCGTTGGGGGGTTGGTGTAAATGTTCAAAAAGACACCAGAAAAGGGTGGTTTGGTGTGCTTGCTTCTGATCAGCAGCACACCCGATGTACATGGTGGTGTCAGAGAAACTCTACAAAACCAGGTCTCTGCTGGAAGTCTGAAATTCCAGCCAGAGCAAGAACTGGCTCTGTCAGAGAGGACCGGGGTCATCACAGCAACAGGTGTGTGTGTCAGACACTGCAAAGAAGGGACCCAGTCCTGCCCTAGGTTGCCCCATCGCCAGACCACACTTGCCTTATCATGTCTTTTCCATTTTGGACCTTCAGCAAGTTAGTCACATTCGCCTTTGATTCCTTGTGATGCCACCTGCTCTTCACATGTTCTTTCTCTGATCCCTCCCTGACCACATATGGGGTATGGGATAGGAGTGGGGTGTGAGCGGGTATAGACTGGAGAACCTGCAATATCATTAATGGAATTTAAAGCAGCTATGAACCTGGTGCTCCATACTTTATCCCTGATTTATCATTTTTACAACATTTCACTGTGAGAGTTTATGGCAATTTATGTCATTACACAAATTATACAAATTGCCATTAACTGATGTAATGTACTATAAAGAATTGGAAGCATGAAGAAAAAAATTATTTGAATTTTTCTTCTGCATGTTTGCATTGCTTTATAGCTTAATTTATCAATTCAGTTAATTGAAATTTATATCATTAGAAGAAAATGCACTGAGGTGTTTTCTTTCCTCTTCTTTTTGTCTGGTTTTTAAATTATAGTTTCTTCTTTTTTTCCTTCTTTCTTTTTTTTCTTTTTTTTTTTTTCCATTGGGCCATAATTGCTGAATCTTTTCTCTGTCAAAGGAGATAAGGTGAAAATGACAACCATCATTTCTATCTCTCTCCCCAGAGACTGAACATATCACCTCTGTGTTAAATTTACCTCCACACATCTTTGCTTTAGACTTGTGAGTTAATCCCAAACAGTCCCTTTAATTGTGGAAATTTAACACATTTTTGGAAGAGAAAAAGGCAGCCTATTTTATTTGCTTAATCACTCTTTGTTTTTTAAACAACTTTCAGTCTCCAAACACAAATTATTGTCTATCACTGAGTGGTTTATCCCAAAGCTACCCCTACAGTTATCAATAGTAAAATTATAGGACAATATTAATTCTTCATTGCAGATGAACCTGGATCATTATCCAGGTTCTTTGTGTGATGTGTGCTGGCTAAAACACAAACTAAAAGGCCATCCTTCCCACAAGAGCTGCAAAATCTGATGAGAGAAGAGGCAATTTACAACAATCTACAGACAATGGCTGTATAAATATAAACAACAACCTCCATGAAAAAGACAGGCTCACAGCACTTTCTGTGTTGCTTTCCCATTACACAGGTTTTCATCCGGAGGATTGCAGGAAAGGTAAATTGAGAACATGTGAAGGGAATTTGTTTTTCCTCTTTCATGTATGACCTGTTCTCATACTGAATGAGTCTGTGAGCCTGACGGAGAGAAAAAGGAAGGAATAAAAAACACCAACTTCATAGATGAGCTTAGGAGTTTTTACATGGCCTCAAAAGTAATCTGAAATCACCCCAGTGATAACAGAGTTATTTGTTTATATTATTATTATTGTTTTAAAAGAAGCTATAACTGGGACAAAAAGATTGAAATCCAGAAGTTACCAGGATTTTAAAAACTTTGCAAAAGCTCTTTATATTCTGAGTTGTGCAGTATGTAGAAGTGACAGCCTGATTCATATATAGGACAGGAACATTTTCCCTGTGCCTGATTGCAATGGATTTAGCCATATAGACACTTCATGCATTTGTTCTAGGAGTATAGCCTCTTTAAATCACATTGGACTGTTTGCTCCAAAGACTGCCTTTTACGCTCATTAAGCACAGACTATCAATGCACAAAGGCCAGAAGGTTGTTCCCACCTTTGCATGAGGAAAATACCTCAGCATTAGCTGAGCAGTGCAAAGTTGTCCTCTCTTGATGAGATTGACCAAGGCTGTGTCCTGGTGCAGGGCTGTTTTCCCTCCCGTTCCCAGCTCTTGAAGGGTTTTATGCGCATACTACACTTTCTTTAGTGCAAAACTTTCTCCTCCTTGAGGATCATCCACATCACTGGGCTACTGAGCAGGATTCATTCTTGGTTGCCTCTCACCGGTCCCATCCTGCATGTGGCTTATCCTTGGTAGGAGGAAGAGATGTGAGCACCCATCTCAATTTCAGACGAGTGCTCTGACCGATGTAATGCAAGAAGGAACTGCCTCTACTTGTTTCTAGATAAAAATAAATATGTTTGCAGCACTTGGGAGGTGAACTCGGCTTTTTCAATACATATTATACTTATCCAAACATTATACTCAAGGACTGAAAAACTTTTTGGTGAAAGGCACATTAGTTGTTGAATCTCAAACATCCAAAGACAGACAAGGACCCCAGGGTATTCAAACCAGCCAGGACCATGGTGCAGCTGTAGAGTAAATGCAAAACAAATATAGAAANTTTTTTTTTTTTTGGTTAAAAGTTATGAGCTTGGAGATAACTACACTGCAATTCCTTTCAAGTAATTTTAGCCATCCAAAAGTTGCTATCTACTTTACAAAGTTATTTGTATAGACTCTAAATTCAGTGGGGAGCTACAGGGAGATTTTTATATATTAGATTATTATCTTTTCCTGGTTTAGGTACTTCAATTTCAGCTAAATAAAATCAGGAGACTGTACTACATTTTAAATATGTGTATGCAAATGTAAGGTTTTAAGTATTACCTGTCGGATCATGTTTCCAACTTTTGCCTACAGTGAAACTGAAGTGTTGACTTGGTTTATAAATTTGCACTTTATCTTCTAATCTCTCAAGTCCAGATTTTTATAAAACCAGTGGGAGACAGGAATCCAAACATAATTTCCTAGATTTTCAGGCCTTTTATTTTTTTTATTTTACAGCCCTCAAGAAAACCCATATAACATGATCATTATTATTCTAGAATCCATAAAAAATCAATAGGTTTGTATAGATCTAGTGACATAGTGAATTAGCTGCAGAGTAGTTAGCTCCAAACACCTAAGGAATTGAGAAATGTTTTTGGAGAGAAGTAGGAAGAAAAATAAAGCATTAATTGACTTTGACATTCAGAGTCAGTAAAGCATAAATATACTTTCTCATCTATCCTGCTTGTTTTATTTGATTTTGATTTCTGCTCAGCTGACTACAAAGAACACTCTAAGCACAGCGCAAACTTTGTCCAAACAGTAAAAGTTATAGAACAATGAGCAAAAAGGCAAAAGTTAGGGCAAATGTTCAACTGCGAATGCAAAATCTTTTCCTCAAAGGATATGTAAATTTGATGCAATTGCTTTTATTACTAATTTTACTTCACTGCACTTCAATGTGCACCTAAAATTCATCCGTCGAAAATTTAGCCCATATGCACCACAATCAAAAAAATCTCTAGGGAAACGTGATCATATGCTGCGATGACTTTCTGGGGAGCAGCAAAAACAAAGGAAAAATAGCTACTACTTCTTCCAGACAGAGAGGACAAACTTGAGGGGGGAAAAAAAATATAAAAGTAACTTACAGCAAATGTCTTTACAGAGATAAAAATTACCCTGTAAAATGAGCTGGACACTATTACATGATTGGAGCAGACTCAGCAAAATATTTTAATAAATTGTGCACATTTATAGATAATAGAATTTCCACTGAAATATTTTATTTCCCCATTGCTTTTCAAGAAACTTGCTTGTTATACTTTCAATTGCTACAGAGTCAACTTTCACAGAAGAGGGAAATAATGTCATCCATACAGCCAGTGACAGTGACAAATTTTCATGAACTCTGAAAGTGGGCAAGAATGTTATTAGTCCTACCTAAGGATGTAGGCCAAAGAATTTGGAAAACAAATTAAATGAAAATTGGGATTTCTCATTAACAAATAATTTTTATGACAGTAGATTAATGTTCAACATCAGCGTTTTATTTTTGGCCCCTAAAATGATATATCTTTGAGAATATGCTTGTAAAACAAACAAAGGAAGTATGTGGGAATGAATGTAAAAGATTTCTTGTATATAGAGAAGATACTGAAGAATAAAAATGAGAGCAAAACAGGGGAGGAAATGGAGAAAACACAAGTTGTTTTTTATTTCTACATTCGCCTATTTCAGTTTTGGAGACTTCCTTGGGGGACTAATGAGCCCTGGGAGCAGCTAGCTGAGTTTATCCAGCAACTAGCAGCATTTGGAATTGAACATATGTTTCAAGTCCAGCAGCTGCTCCTCTCTTACTAAATTAATATAGTTTTTTGGGAGGTTATAGTAAGTCCAAAAAAGGGGGCAAAATAGAAGGTACAGGCAGACGAGGAGAATGAAAATACATACAGTGAACCCTGCTTTTAAAGCTTTGCTGAAATTTGTAAGGTTTTATGCTGGAAGAGAAAGGCAAGGAGGCATATCCACTCTCCCAGCATCAGCAGATATTTTCTTCCCTCGCACGACAAGACCCAATATACACGGTCCTTGGATTCTTTGCTGATTTTGTCAAAGGATGTTTTTGTTAGCAGCAATCTGGGAAGCAGTGAAGACAAGTGAACTAAGGCATCTCAGGACACCTTACGGAGTCCCGATAATAAGGCTTCAGAATTATAGTTCTTATTGACTAGCCATGGGTTTGAAGCTGGTGCCCTGGAGGTGAAGAGCACATTTGCTCAATCTAAATTTCTTGAACGCAACTTGTAAAACAACATATGTCATAACAATATGATGCTCAGTTCTGGATCAAGGATTTATTATAAAACTGAGGAAGTTTTTACATTCACACAGACTGGCACATCACAGATCAAACTGGAGTATCTTCATGGATACTTCCCACAGGTTTATCACCCTCAATCCATTGAGCCCAGTACTGAGTGTGGATAAGTATCTTGTTGTTGAAATGAAACGTTTAGAGAGTCAAGAAAACAGACAATATGATTTTGCAACATTAGTGCATAAATTCAGCTAGTCTGGCTACTGCAGTTTTATCCTGCCATCTTTGTTTAGAAGTCCAGAAATAAAGGAAAGGTAAAAGTCATGAGATTATCTCAATAATCTACGCATATTGGTCAATCATTCAACACTTAAAAGTATTTGCAAAATAATTTTTTGTCCAATATTGTTTGCTAGACACTTATTAAAAGTTTTCCTTGACCTCTTTCTTTTTTTTTTTAAATTTTACTTACATCTTCTTTTAAAGGTGTTTAGGCAAGTGAAAGACTGAGTACCCGAAAGCCAGGCCTAAGAGTCCTTGGGTTTGGCACAAGGCAGCTTGTCTCAATCTCTCATTTGTCTGTTATGTTTGAAAGCTCACTTAGATATATGCTAATTTACAGAACACTTGTTACATCTCAAAAAGGAACGACATTTCTTTTTACTCTTTGCAAGTTTTTCAGATCTTTTAAAACAGGGGTTTAAAGTACCTCTTCTTTCCTGCTTTGTTTGTGTATAAACTGATATCAATCTTTCCATTTGTGGCAGAAATATTGGAGATTTCCAACACGTCTGGATTTTATCTCTGTCAGCAATACTCTGGTGGTAGTCTTTTCAGATTCACTTCACTGGAGGTTAACCCATCCTTCAAATTAAATACTCTGAGCCTAATTTGGCCCTGTGGGGAATTCAGAATTATTCACTTGACACCATCATCTTCTTTCTACCCTCAAAGTACAAAATAAAACCTGAAAGAAAGTCAAGTCTTAATAATACTCCTCACTGTCACCTAACCTGAATGAATCCTTTCTTCCTAAAGCTTGTGGATGATGGGTATTTGCAGCTCTGTCAGAAAGTTAGTGATTCTCAGCTTTTTTGGAACAAGGGACTTTTTCTGACTCAGGGACCTGCTCAATGTGTCAGCTCCAGCCATGGGCTGCCTCCTGCACCCTGTGAAATCCTGCAAAAGTAAGGCTGCGAAAATCTAGGCATAGAAAGGCAGATTCCCACTGCCACCCCAGCCATTTTCAAATGTCGAGTGAAGAAGTCTCAGTTAATTTCTCAATTAATTAAAAACTTAATTATTTGATGAAGTTAAGTAGCAAATACTGATAATTTCCTCCCTCTTTCCATCTATCTGTTTTCAAGCTGAATCTGCAGGAGAAGCAAAGATTATTGCCAAGCAGAGGTCCTGTGCACGACCTTTTAAGGCCCTGAGCTAGATGTACAGTGTCAAACTGGATCAAAAATACAAATAAAGCAGATTTCTGAATGGACAGGTTCAGTTTACGGCCATGAGACAGCTCAAGTTAGTGGGTGTTGCTCTCAGAAGGATGCTATTGACAGAGCAGGCACTAAACAAGTAATTAATAAAATGAAAGTTGGGTATGTACAGCTAGTTTTCCCTACGGTTCCCTACATCTGGAATATCACACATCTTATTCCCCGGATGGTTGCAGGAAACAAACCTGTGAACTAAGAGAGTTTAGACCTAAGGGCCATCCCTAGGCTTAGAACATTGCATGAAGCAAGTGCACTGCCGAAAAAAAAAAGCCCAAATAAATGAAAAAAGGGATATAAATGTGATCTTATTTGCAATGAAATAATAACAGGGAACATAAACATGCGTTTGGAACGTAGTAAGACCTCAGCTCACGTTTTTGCAGCTTGCCACACAACCTTACCATTATCTTAACACATTTAATTATTAATACCTTCCTGGTGATGAATCAAAAGTGCTGCATTTGACTGGCACAGGATGGTAAGTGCTTTGAAAGTCATTATCCTAAACACAAAAAGATTTTGAATAATCCTTCAAAATGTCAAGGCACACATCACATCAGCAATTGTTAAATATTTCTTCTGAGGAAGAAGTTAATTTAAAGCACTTTTGAGGTTTAATGCCACTC
This sequence comes from Cnemophilus loriae, assembly GCA_013397755.1. NCBI lineage: Eukaryota > Metazoa > Chordata > Aves > Passeriformes > Corvidae > Cnemophilus > Cnemophilus loriae. The sequence continues at coordinate 624,604 of VZTF01005778.1, read as the reverse complement.
ACGATGGCAGCTGAAAATTAACCCTCTGCATTTCCCTCCCCCAGACCTCAGCCTCACTACAGTGTTCTAGGGTGGTAGGATATTTTCAATGCATCTTATTAGAAAGAAATCAAGGGCAGCTTTAGGAAGCTTGAAGGATGAAAAGCTCAAGGAAACTTCTAAATTGATCCACGGGAAGCAAGGAACTGGGAATATTTTCCTGTCAAATCTATCTATAAAATGGGCCCATTAAAATTCTCCTTTTACTGCAGATGATTCTCCTCCCTGCTGAGTGAATTTCAAGGAGGAAATATCAAGCTCCTGGGCAGGATGATGCCCCTTCTTGTGGGAGGGATAAAGCCGTGTTTGGCAATTTTTGTAGCATTTCCCTACCTTTTAGGTGAGTGGGAAGGAGGAGATACATGTGAGGACTGTGCAATAAACTTGTATATATAGGCATGCATTGCTGCTAAGAGAAGAAAGTGCTTGAATTTTGTGATAAACACCAAGATGGCTGTGAAGTTGTGAGTTGAGCATGAGAACATCTTTTTTTTTTTTTTTAAAGACCCAGTAAAGCTGTGAATTACAAAATTTCCTTCCTTACTTCAGTGTTACGGTTCTTACTCATTTCTCACTGAAACTGATGGAAGTTTTTCAGTCTTGGGAATGAAACTAGCCCTAGAATGAGATGTAAGGGGGTTCTTGTCTGGGCTTTGCTCAGGGTTGGCCTTATCTAGCAAAAGCATCAGTTTTTAAAACTGTTACCAAATGTTAAATCAGAAAATGTGCATCTTTGGGATTTCCAAGGATATAAAATAAATCACTGGCATGAATACTTCTTTTCTGTAGTTTTATACTCTATTCTTTTAAAATGTTTTCTTATTTTCCCTTCTACTTGTCTAATTTCTTCATGCCAACACTTATCAATGCTCAAAATATTTAGAAACACTGTCAAGAGCAGAATATTTTCCATGATGCCTGAAACTTCTTCTCACTCTAACCTTAATATATCCTCTAAGGACAGTGTTTGGGAGACACCGTAAATAACAGCAAAACAAGCAACCAAGCAAATAAACAAACAAACCTTTTAAATTGTATGGTTAGAGACGTATGAGAGAAGAAAAGAAAAAATATAGCCAAAAAAGTTTTGTCTGTTTTCAAGAAAATGTGTTGTCCTCAAATTTTGAGAGTAAGCCACTTGCTGAAGCCAGATGTTATTAATGAAGTATGAAGTCCCAGAAACATAGTGAGATTCATTGTGACCCAAATGCCAGAACAATATTCAGAAATCCTAAATCCTTTTGCATGAGTAAAATCTGGTTGGAAGTCTTTGCTTCTTGGCAAAATTAGTAGTCTGGTTGAGTTCTTTGAATGGCCAGAAGCTGTTGACTAGAGCAAATCATCTTTGATAGAAACCGAAAAAAAACCCCAGTAAACACAAGGATAAGTCTCAGTTGGCTGTCTGGTCCAGTGCAGAAGTATTGAGAGACTGCTCATTTATCAGAAATAGAAGGCAGGGGTCTGTGCACTGGGGGAGAGTGTGGTGGAGAAACCTGGTGAGGCAGCTGAAGTTCTGTAACAATCTTCTCACCTATGATATGGTGTGTTCTACAGCTGTGTGAAGCCTGTGTTCTTTATGTGATCAGCATTTTTATGTCAGTTTCCGTCTTCCAAGGCTCTGATCAACTTAGTAATTGAGAGAAACCATCCACCAGTCAGTAAAACTGGGCAGGTCTCAGGTAGGTCCTCTTGTTTACTGCCCAGAAGTCCCTGTTATGAAGTGTTAGGACATGGAAATTAAATCTGGGTCTTCTTGCTGCTCTGCTCTTAACACACCCAACTTAATGACCTTACTTTCACTCCCTCTATCCCAACTAGGCTGCAAAATTTGCATTTGCTGTCTTTTCAGGACGACACCAATATGCCCCTCTAATCCTGGCTCCTGACTTGCTGGTTGTGGCTTCTCTGTGGGACAGCAGCAGCCCGGGTAAGGGGGGTGGCACCAGCACAGGGTGTAGGAAAGGGAAAGGACCCCAAGTCAGTGTGGGGACAGCCTGTGATGCGGTGCTGCAAGCCAGTCTCACACAGTGGGGTCTCAGGGGCTAAAGAGAAGGGATTTATCAACCCCTGGAGCAAAGCTGTGGACCTCCAAGACTGTCCTGTCGTAAGCACAGGTAGAATATATCTCTGGTTGTCCAGACTGGGTTTGCTATACATAAAAGATGAAAAAAATTTTTACTCTCCAGATTACTTGGTTTATATGAAGAATACAAGTGAAGTCTCAAATATAGAGAGCAGCACGCACCTTCAGTGGCAAACTGTACTGAATTTATCTCACAAATTTAGATGTGCTGCACGTAGAAGCTAGGAGATATAGAGAAAAAGATAACACTTTTCATTATATCATTACCAGAAGAAACACTTTATGTCAGGCATTAGAAGGCCTTTACCTCACATGACAGGAAATAAGAAGGGAAACACATGTAAAGTCAGGAAAATATTTCATAAGGAAGTCTTTGAGGATTTTATAAAAATATCAATGTTAAATAGATACATAATATATTTGAATACACAATGGAACCCAGAAAGGCTTGTATCTGTGTGAGTTGTACCGGTGTCCTCACTATTAATTTATTTAGCTTTTACATCCCTTTCAGAAACATTAAAATATTATTTGCACACTTTTAGAAGCCCTCAATGGCCATTTAATTGTCTTAATGAAGTCACAGAAGGAGTGGGTAACTAACAAAAAAAAATAATCTAAGGGATCCTAATTCTAGGCTTAATATTCCTACATTAATCAGAACCATCAAATTGGATATATAACCTGGCACTCTACAGAAAACAAAAGAGAGAAGCAGCATTTATATTTTATGAGTTTTGGAGAATTTTTTACAACGGAAAGGCATTCAATTTTTAAAAGAGGCAGTTTAGGGAGGCGCTTTATAATCAATAAACAAAAAAGAATATTAAAAAAAAATCTTGCATTGATAATCTTGAATAGCAAAATCCTGCTAAATTAGGGAAATAGAAAAAACCCAAGTACAAATTCTGAAACACAAATCGAATGTTTCTTAATTAAACTGCCAGTGATGAAACAAAGCAAACATACTGAATCAAGTTTTCAAACTTTGCAGACTAGATCTCACTTTTTTTCACCTCCCAGCCACTGCAAACTGAACAAGATTCTAAGACAATTAACTAGGAGCATTTAAGAAACCTAATCCAGCTGTAAATGCGTGACTAATGTATTTCCCAGTATCTTATATTGCATTATGTACTAAATTTATTTAGTTATGATGGAAGACTTCAGAAGAGTCTCCTAATATTCCATGGCACATACAACATTAGTGTTAAATACCTGAGTAACGTTCTTCATGATAATGTGTCCTCTTCCTGCTTGAAAGAACCCATACATCACTGTTGTGCAGTTAGTTTGGTATCCATTCAGTCTTTGGCCTTTCTGACAAAGATAGCACTGGGTGCCAGGGATTATGGATCTAGGGACTTGAATTTGGTTACTCTGAGCGAAGCCACTGGTGCATTCCATGGGTTTGTCCGTGCAAAGGTCAGGAGAGGTCAATGGAGTTATGTAAATAAAAACTGTGTGTGATGCAAACCATAGATTTCAACATTTCTCCTCCCTCCTACCCTCAACGCCTTCATAGCCCATTCACGATGTCACCCAGGAGACAAACTAGGAGACAGCCCTATCCAACTGGGCCATATCTGAATCAGCACAACATCTATTTGGTGAGTAAATACACAGCACCCTAAAGAATACACCACTCCCAGCAAAGCAGATGTGGTTTGCCCTGATCAGATTGTCCCTCACCTCTGGGGATGCCCTACAACTACTTGGGTGCAGTCACACAGGTGCAAAGCAGGCAAATGTGGGAGGAGTGCATGTGCACTATCCACCAAAAAAATTCTAGTCTCACCTGTCATTCACAAGGAGGCTGTAATATCCATGGAAATGCGTTGTAGACTTTGCTGCTTTTATTCTGGATCTGTTTAGTGCATTTACATTTTCTATGAAACTCAATCAACTTCCCAGCTTTTCTTTTTGAACCTTTTATTTTTCCCATTAGTCTGTTAATAATTGTTGCTTTCCTGGCATTCTTGTTCTGTTAGGTTATTATGCATTCCTCAGCATTCTGAAAAATGAAAAATGGAAAAAATCACATGCTTTTCAGCTGACTTAACACTGCGTAAAATGCTGAAATTATTAATTGAACATCTTGATTATAAATTAGGTGGAAATAATGTTGAAGAAGCAGCCCCTAGTCATATAGGTTTATTATTAGGGCTACATACTGAATGATTTGAATTCTGTTCTAGTAGTGGTAAATATAGTTATTACGGAAGAATGTGAGCTCGTGGATTTTGGATGAATGTCAGCTGAATCAAGCAGGGTATTTCAGCTATAATTTAAAATTGCATGTCCTAAAACAATGTCTGTGTTATCTCCTGCTTCCACCCTTCCAAGAGTAACGTGGTTATGATCTTACATAAGATAAGGAAATTATTTCAGCCAGTACAGAATAACTAATTGCCAATAATACTGTTGTCAGCCGTCCCTGTGTGCAGCAGCACCCTACTGTGCTAAGCTCAGTAGACTCAAAACACAAAGTTTGCAGTGCATTTATATGATGACTGAGGAATTGCAGCTGTTGTGGCAGATTTCATCATTAATGCTGGTGATGTTAGATGACCTTATATAGTTTGTTTGGACGCCAGACTCATTAAGTGGAAAGATATTATCCAGACTTCATGGGTGCAGCTTTTATTCCCCTGGTGCATTTAGCAGGGCCAAGTTTTCATGATGAGTCACTCAGTCAGATACCACACAGCTTAATGCTGCCTCATAAGTCATAATTTCTTATCCTCCTGATTTAGCTTAGTGTTACAGATTGTCTATCTGTTGGACTATTATTTGTGCTTTAGTCTGTGCAACGCTGACCTTGGTAGAGTCCCAGGCTATCCGAGTCATTTAGGCACTACCATAATAGATACGTTAAGCAACAGCTACAATTGTTCTCGTCTATCCAGGTAGGCTTGGAGCTCAAGATCTGCTGCTTGACAAATGTGCTGCCTCACCACCGCCGCAGCACTGCGAGGGAACCCTATTCATCTTAACAAATAATGCAAAAGCAGAGGTGTATCTGATCTGAGGGAACTGAAAGGTCCATCTATGTTTGTTTGGGGGCTCTAGAGGGTTAGGGGAAAGGTTTGCCTGAGAGGTTAAGCGCTTATCTCTGTCCTAGATTGAAGAAAACTTTAAATCTGAACAGCTTTTTCCTTGAGGGTGCAGAAATGTGATGAGACCTTCATTATTTCAAATTTCAGATAACTCTATTTCTCACTATTTTCTTTATCTCCTTTCAACTGTAACCTGTTTCCCCTCTCGTATAAGAAAAACACCCAGTGGTGGGTGGCAATCCTGGGCTGTCACCTGGTAATCTGTTTTAATTTTCTGGCTCTTGTTGTTCATCTGAGAGTTCCAGACTCAGTTCTGTAAGTTGTTTGCTGGAAGCAAGTCACAAGGAGACGAGGGTTTCTCATACCAGTGAAGGACGCTCTGTACCTCCCAGGACTGCTCCTCGTAGCCTAGACTCTCCTTATGGACACAGTGAGATGTGAGAACACTCAGAAAAGCAGGGCTATGGCATATTCTTCTGTGCAGAAATAGCATATGGGGGAACAGCCAAGAACATGTACGCATAAAAGCAAACAATTTCTACGTTTTCCACTTCTTCAATCCCTTCTCCGTACCTGTATGAAGTAAGTCACACTCTAGCTGCCTATATATCAACACCCAGGTGAAGAAATAAGGGAATATTGCTCTTAACTGACTAAAAAAAGAAAAAGCACCAAAAGAAAAATCCAAGCAAAATATGTATCTGCACAAAGATCCTTCTTTAGCTCCAATGTGAAAAAGTTTAGGCAGCTGTAGATTAGAGAAGATAAGACTTGTAACAAGAACCATGAATTGGAAGAGCAACTTGGCGATTCATAAAACCTTAACAGGTTTCTGTGGTCATTCCTGTGCAATGCTATCAAACAAAGATTTACCTAAGAGCATCAATGCTGCTGACACAGAAGGGATCAGGACAATGTCGGGGCAGATTTCTTATGCAAATCTCACCCACGCTGCCTCTGTGGGGATGACTGGAGCTGTGTGTTTAAGTGATTCTGCTAGGGAGGATGGGCTCTTGTTTTCCATGTATTTAAATTCTGGCTGGGGGTGATGACTGGACAAACTATGAAGACCAGCAGATTGCTTTCTGAGGCACCATTCTGCAAATTTTAGATGAAGTAGAAAAAAAAAATTTCACTTGACTGACAAGGGCAGCTTGCCTTGTATCTGCTTTACATCGAACTAATGCTAAAAGTTACATGTGGCTTTAAAGTTGCTGCGATGTGGTTTATATTCCTGGGCTACAATTTCAGACATTGCAGATGGTTGCGGGGTTTATCTGTGCACTCTAAAGTTCTGACTTTCAAGTAAAATGTTCAAGGAGGTCTGATGAAGTCCTAGACGTCAGAGCAGCCTCATCCTTTCTGGAAAACATGGAATCACGGAGTAGTTTAGGTTAGGAAAGACCTCTAAGATCGCGGAGTTCAACCATTAACCCAGCACCACTGTGCTCACCACTAAAGTATGTCCTCAAATGCACATCCTTGATTTTGAACATTTTCAAGGATGGTTATTCCACCACTTCTTTGTTACAGTGTCTGACCACCCTTTCAGGGAAAAAAAAATTCCCAACATCCAATGTAAACCTCCATTGTGCAACTTGTGGCCATTTCCTCTTGTCCTGACAAATATGGGACCCACAAAAAGCTATTTTCTTACTCTCTGTATTCCTTGCTCTTCTCGCCTTGGCTGTCATAGGCATAAGATATCTGTTCTGACAGCTCAGGTGTTTGACACCCCATTCATGGTATGGCCCAAAATAACATAAAATTTTCCACTAGATCAAGGAAGGCCTGAAGAATGTGCTCACTATCAGCTTCCCTTTATGTGTGTGTGCTTTTCCAAACGTGCAGTTAAATATATAAGCTTTCCCTTACTGATCAAACTTTATTCTGGACTTACAAGCTTCCCAGGCACTTGGTTTATGGCTATTTCTTTGGTTCTCAGTGTTAAATCAATTGACAGCCTTGGGGTAGGAAGGAATCGTGCTAAAGAAGAGGTCACAGCTGAGTTATTTTTGTTATGTTTGTATTGTTTTTCTAGTTAGTGTGAGGAGATACCAGTTTTTAGAGGACAAAACCCAAGAGTAAGCTTGTAAATAAATACATGTCTTAAAAATCCTCAAAAGAGCTGCAGATGAAAAAATATAAATATTTGAAATATTTATTAAGAAATAGAAGCTTTTAGCATAGAGTTGCCCAGAATAATCTGTCTTGGCTGGCTGGTCATAAACAATATTTTCTTTGGCCATATCCAAACGCCAGTGTTGAGGTACCGAAGAATGAAGTCTCTGCCACAATGAAGCAGGACTGGTATGGAGTTATTAATCAATCAACAACTAATGTGTTTGTAGCTCTCTGCCTCTTCCCGACACCACCAATTCTACAGATTCATAACATGATTTTTTTACTACAGTTATGGAGGAGGAAATCAGCACAGTAACATTCCCCTGTATTGGCATCTAGATCTGGTCTTACAATATATTTATATGGACAAACAATCAGCCTGAGGATTTCTAAATACTAAATATCTTGTTGTGAAATCCAAGAAGATCTTTTTTTTTAACTTGCTACTCAGCTTTTTGAATGTAGATTCTCTGTTGTAATATGAAAAGTGTTCTGAAAATGTTCTAGAAATTTGGAGAAATACTAAAGGACATCACGGCTCATCCACCCTGTTCCTTCATCAGCCTGTGTTAGCTCCAAATGCTCCAGAGGAAAATGAAAAAAGACCAAAATTATCAGAAGCAGTATGTTCCAAGACACACATCATAAAACACAAGTGGATAAAATGATACTCCAATATGTAGCTGTTGTATTTTACCATGAACTGCAATACTTTATTTCCTTAGCTGGTTTTCTTCACACTTAATATTTAAGGCATAAAAAACATGGCATAATGATTGCCACTTATTGGCCATTTTTTGTGTTTAAAATCTTTTAAAAGATATTTTAGACCGAGTAGCTAGTGTTTAGCATCTAGTAATGGCTGGCATAACACATTTGTGAAAATGCTGTATGAAATCAGGGCATGTAAAAATTGTGCCAGATTCTGACAAGATATTTGAATACCTAGAATCATTGAATGATAGCATTTTCTTTTAGGCTGGAAAAAAGCTTTAAGATAATTGAGTCCATGTGAGATCACCACTTCCCCGTGCAGTCTGCCCTAATTCTTAATAACCGTCTCCATGGATAGATTTTCCTGACTATCCAGTCTAAACTTTGGTGCAAGTTGAGGCCATTTCCTCCTTTTTAAAATTTTTTCTTCCTTTGGAGGAGAAACCGACTCACACATTTCTGCAATCTCCTTTCAGATGGTTGTAGAGAGGGGTGCGGTCACTCCTGAGCCACTTTTGCTCCAGAANTTAGGCTGGAAAAAAGCTTTAAGATAATTGAGTCCATGTGAGATCACCACTTCCCCGTGCAGTCTGCCCTAATTCTTAATAACCGTCTCCATGGATAGATTTTCCTGACTATCCAGTCTAAACTTTGGTGCAAGTTGAGGCCATTTCCTCCTTTTTAAAATTTTTTCTTCCTTTGGAGGAGAAACCGACTCACACATTTCTGCAATCTCCTTTCAGATGGTTGTAGAGAGGGGTGCGGTCACTCCTGAGCCACTTTTGCTCCAGAATAAGCACCCCCAGCTCCCTCAGCTGTTACTCATATGACTCATTTTCCAGACCCTTCCCCAGCTCCATTGTCCTCCTCTGGACGTGCTCCAGCCCCTCAATGTCACTCTTGTCATAAGTGGCCTGAAACTGACCCCAAGATTCGAGGTGGGCCCTCAGCAGTGCACAGGTCAGGGGTATGGTTGCTGCCCTGGTTCTGCTGCCACCCCATTGCTGTCGCAAGCCAGGTGCTGTTGGCCTTCTTGGCCACCTGGGCACACTCTGGCTCCCATTCAGCTGCTGCCAACCAGCATTTCCAGGTCCTTTCCCCATTGGTTGGCTTTTCAGCCACTCTGCCCCAGCATGGAGCTGCAGTGGGGTGTTGTGACCCAAGGGCAGGACCCAGCTCTTGGCCTGGTTGAATATTATAAAGCTGGTCTCAGCCCATCTATCCAGCCTGCCCTCTGAACTTAATGAGACATAGACTGCATTCCTATTATCTTCTTCAACATCAAGGGACTCTTGTTATCTTTATTTCACCCTCAGTATCTTCTATTAGTAGCAGGTATTTGATGTAATGAAAAATAAGAAGTGGAAGTAGAAAACATTCTTTCATTCTGAGATTCCTTTTGATACCAGGTAGAGCTGTGTATGTTCATCATCAAATTGCTAGTAAAGAAGGAATCTGGAATATAACAGAAAATCAAATCTTACCTTATGAAAGAGAACCAAGCCTTCTTTGACACTTGAAGGATATAGATTGAATGGGATGATTTTATTAAACAAAATACATACCGGAGTGTTGGGGAAACTCTAAAAGTCACATCTGGGATTTCAGCTAATCTGGTGTTTGAAATGGTAAGCTAGATATGCTTTTAAACAAAGGAAAAAAAACATCTAGGTTAAACACTATATCAAATAAAAAACAAACACTCAGCATGGTATTCACACTTTTAAATTTTGCCTTTCTGAATGTGAGGCACGCATTTTAAGCTGAGCATCAAGACACCTTCTGTACTCAGCACAGAAAGGATATCACTTCCAGATGAACAACAAAATTCATGAACGACAAATGCATCAACAAAAACATATCCAAGATGGGAGTGGGGAGATCAATCATCCTCTTCCAGCAACTGTTTTTCTCCATTGACTACAAAGAAAGTCTGGAATCGCGGTGTAAATTTGATGCCTAAAGCTTAGACAGATAAAATTAAGTGAGATGAGTCCTACCCTAAATATCTACCACCCCATCACTTTTTTTCATGGTTGGATTCATTGTTGTTAATGGTTGATTTCACTTTCAGCTCTTATATACCGGCAAATTGCTCTTGCTCTCTGCTTTTCTATATATCAGGGGAATATTTATACAGAGTAAATAAGCATTTCCCAAATTACAGGCAAATAATTTTTCTGCATATTTTTAAAGAGCTTGCATATAGCCCACGTAGTAAACTTAATCTCTCAATTGTTGGCGGAATGCTACAGGAAATATGAAAAAGATGGATTTTTCCTTCTAACCTGTTTAAAAACTGCAACCTTGCTAAGCTTCTTTAGTGCTTATTCACAGATATAAACCACAGTTTTCAAGGATTTGCTTTTCGGAGATTATTTCTCGCCTGAAAAAAAAAATTAAAAAAAAAAGATTCCTGTAAACAACAGCCCAGAGTAAATCAACATACTCTTTGGATTTTTGATTTATAGCAATGAACTGTTTTGTGTAAATCAACCAATGATCCTCAAAGAAAGGTGCCCTGAGGCTTTAAGGCAACTGAGACTCTGCTCAGAAACCGACTTCAAGTGAAGCAACCTGGCTGAAATATCATCTTCCCAGTTTGAGCAAGCTTTTCATTTTTAATTGAAAGTAGGAGCACTGGGCTAGAATATAAAAGGCCTCTTAGTTCTCTGCCAAAGTCCCATGACACCACACATCAACACCTTTTTTTTTATTTATCAATGAGTTAATTAAAGTTTTGGAGGGGAAATGTATAGCTGGATGTATTCCACAGTATTCTGACGTAAAATAACCCCTGGTAGCTCCCTTTGCCAGTGGTTGAACTCATGCTGCTTAGCTCAGGATTAAGATTCGACTTCAGCATGTTGTTATGATGCAGGTGGACATAAGTGAGCAGTGGAGAGAATTACAGAGTAATTTCAAATGGGAATCTATATATGTATATACATATGTAAAAATATCTTTATTTATTTTTTTAAAATATTTATTTTCTTTCTGGTGAAAGTTTGGGAATTCTTACTTTCACTGGAACCCAAATAAAGTTTTTGCTGTTGTGCATATTTTCTGTAAGATTTCATGCTGGGCAAATTATATCCACAGCAGCAGAACATCAATGAGAAGCAGGCAAGCAAACAATTTAATCACAGAAAGAATTCAGAGCAGGTATATAACCTTGTGCATTTTTCATCCCACCAGGCTGAAGGTCGTTATATCTCAACTGGGAAGAACAAAAAAAGAAACTCTGCTCTGTGAGGATAGACACAGAGTTACAGAATCTTTAAGGCTGGAAAACACCTCCAAGATCACTGAGTCCAACCACTAAAATAACACCACCAAAATCACCACCAAGCCATGTCCCTAACTGCCACATCTAGTTGCCTTTGAATGCTTCCAGACATGGTGACTCCAAGAATGATCAGGGCTAATTACCCCCAGCTCCCTCAGCTGCTCCCATTGGATGGTAACAAATGCCACCAGTAAAGTGGTAAAATGCCACCAGTAAAGTGGTAAAGTGCCACCAGCAAAGTTCTGCCAGAAAGAAGAAAACAAACATAAGACCCCCCAAACAAATAAAAAACAACCACATTAAAGAAAAAAAAAAAATCAGAAACCCACTAGTTACTCTAGAATTTGGAAGACCATCTTCCTTTGTCCTGCTTTTGAACAAGAAACCTTAAATACAGATTTGTAGACGCATATTCTTGATGAAGTTTATCTCAAAGCACCAGTCCTTCAAAGACTTTTTAGGATGACTTTCTGGGAAACATTTTTCTGGTTTTTTTCTGGTTGACAGTAAATGGTTCAGATTGTAACAACTAATGGCATTACTCTCAAATACGTGGCTCAAGTAGCTAAGACTTGCACTTCAGCAATGAAATCCTCAGATATTTTATGTGGGCAATCCTGTTTAAACAGGAAGGGATATTTTTCCTTTGAGAAGGAAAAGTTAAAATGTATCACCAAAAACTGTATTTAAAAAAAGAGAGAAATTTTCCCCTTCAAAAGCATGTATCAGTCACCTTATCAAAGAATTTGCAAAACCACAGATTTCAGTTGTTTCTTCCCACATGCCAAAAATGGAAGTGTATTCTGAAGTCTGTAATAGTAAAGTGAAAATAAAAGAAACAGGCTTCCTCCTGAAGCTCTTCCACACAGTGAATACATTTATTTATCAACCTGCAGTATTGGATATACCTGTTCCCTGTGGACTCACTTAGTACCAGGAATTATTGCTGAACAGAAAGCTTATTTAATCTATTATGGGTCAGAATTTTTATCAAGCTGCTTAATTAGAGTTCTCTCCCTCTCTCTCCCTTTTTTTTTAACAGCTTAATGAGTAGTTTCATCACTCCTGCCAAGATGAGTCGGGTGTTTTCAAGCAGATGAGTGTGATGTAAGTAAATATGCAATATGATGTATCTTTCTTGTACCTTCCATTCAGAAGTAGGGCCAAAAGCTTCATTAGTTCAATAATATTTCAGGGAATTGTTTAAAACTTTTAGTAATGGTGTGATAACACACACATGATCTTTTTCAAGCTAGAGCCTCCTAAAAATTAAATTAGTTGTTTAATGAAAATTAGTCATCCAGGCTCCTTATAAAACTTTCAGATGGTTTTATACAAAATAAACCCCATTTTTGGAGTGTCTTTCATCAGGGAACTAATTTGACATAACATTTTAATTGAAATTATTTGGTATCAAATGGGAGAGGGAATTGGGAATAGCATCTCAGTTGTTCTAAACAATGACCTCATTTGTTATATGGAAAACATTCCTTGATGAAAATACATGAAGAAATAATAGGACTATGGTACGGTAAACAAGTAAGTCAGTATGTTTTAAGAAAATTAATGTAAAAAATTAATCCTATCTAAATTTAATTTAGATTTTTCCTTTAGATTCTTTTAGATCCTTTCAGATTAATCCCTAATCTAAAAAATTACTGTGATCCTGAGACAGCTATCTGGAATTAATTGACTCCACCTAAATTATGGAAGTCTGAAAAACGATAGTGACTGAAGAGGATCTAACTCAATGGAAAGTATAATCTGTGATCTGTGAAATAACTGTGGCTGTTACTTGCAGCACATTTTCTGCGTCTGTGGTCTGCCTTTGTTGACGTTCTTGTGTGCCTGTGAACGCAACTTTGCAGAGCAGGTCAAGTTTCGAGGCTCTGGGAAGATAAGCCACTACAACCTCAGCCTTGTACTGCAGCAACCAACCGCAGGTGAAGCTGTTGGAAGTTTTTCCTCCTCCAGACTTCAATATTTCCACACATTTCCTGCAGACCATTTTCCCTAAAACCGCAGAAGATGTAAATCCACAGAGGTCTATTTTAATTTGGTGGTGTGACCCCACTGTATGCTCATTGAGAATCTGGTCCCAGAGAATTTCTATCAACTACAAACACACAAGTAATGGGACAGGGTCATGCTTTCAGTGAAGTCAGTGCAAACATTGTTATTGACTTCAGCAATTTTAATCACAGGAGGTTCTTAACTCAGAGTTTCCCACTAGATTAAGAGAAATACTCAAGTCAAAAAAGATGCTAAAGTGAACAAATTTTACAAAATCTTTCGCTAATTAAAACATCATGTACCTTAAGAGAACATGGACCAGTTACATGTATAACTTCTGTAAACAAAGTAAAACAGTCTAAATATTTATTGGTAAATACTCTCAAGATCATAGCAATAGAACTTTCTGATGAAATAACCAAGGAATATAGGTTAAAAAAACGAAAAAAGGCTGCATTATCCACATTTGATTTCACAGATTATCTGTAAAAAGACAGGTTGCTTTGTGGGAAAGCAAAATAAGTCTTACATTTGCATCACTGTTTTGTTGTTTTTTTCTGGAGAGCACTGAGATGAAAGGCTTTTTAGAAAGCAGAAGGAAACCATGTAGGTGAAATAAAGTAGTCTTTTACAGGCAATCAGATACTGTTTATAAAAGTTTCTTTCTGCAGCTGGAGAAATATTGAGCTAAATCCCAAACCTTATTGAAACAGAGTCAAGAGATTATGAATAATCAATCTCTAAGGAATCAGCAAGCATACATGGGATTTCTGTTTGAGCAATGATCTAATCTGTGCTTTTATTACTTAGTATTGGTAAAATCCTGTCTCTGCTAAAGTCACATTGACAAAACAATGTGATTTTGCTGCAATTTAATTATGTTTCCATTTCAAAATATACATGATCATTCTGGAGTTCTGGAGATGATAGAGTTTTGCTCATGTTCCCTAAATTATACTAGCCTGAATTAGTAGCAGTAAGATGTATCTCTCATTTATTTTTACTGATTCTGTAATAAAGGACCAGAAGAAAATAGAATGCATCTTATTTGGGAGATAATTGTGATGCTCTCTTAAGGTAGAGCTACACCTTATTTCATTAAAATACCCTGAACTCTCTGCAAATCAGCATAACACAAAAAGGCAAGACTTTTTTTGGTCTTTATGCCATCTATTTTCTATATTCAGATTACCAAAAAGATCCAGAGGAAGACTAAAATTATAAGATCTATACAAAAACCTTTTATAACTGGGGGGAGCAGAGAGAGACTCCAAGGTGCCCCTTTCTGAGGAACGTAAATAATTAAAAGTTTCCTGTAGACCAGAAAAGTAACTTGAAAATCTCTAAAATAAGTAGATCTCTCTGTCTGTCTCTCCATCAATGCATTCCTCTCCTACAAAGATAAATTTTCTCACTGTCTGCACAGAATTTATTTGGTTTGAAAATTCCTTACTCTGATATCAGTTGAAATGTCAAAAAGGTATTTACTCTCCAGCTACATGTATGACTGTAAGCTCTTTAGAGCATGTGAATAAATGCTTTAAATGTTCAGGATGCAGGTATCTATTGATCAAATGAGGTCTTACCAGCAGCTGTGTTCTTTCACAGAGATGACAATTTCCTGATAAATTCAAATTATACAGCATTTTGAAGTCTTTTCGAGATGAACAGGTCCATAAAAATATAAGACAATCTCAGACCACTGGTCAGCCGTGATGAGGTACATGAAGTCACCACCCTTATGGCAACTGCCTGTAAAAATAACACAGGTCACATCAAAGTCTTCAGTAGCTAGTGACTTTGTTTACTCTATTTCAGGTGCCAGGGTGGATCCAGTCCAGCCCAGGAAGAATGAACTGGCATAGATGGAATGACAGACATTAGGCATAAGTACTTTTTATACCAAGCCTTTGGCAAGTTACTTGTTGGAAAAATCTGTTCTCATGAACACAATCCAAAATCTGCAAGTTGTGCTACTAAGGCATATGATAACTTCTAATATCCAGGGATATGCTAATACACACCATCCTGGGATATGCCAAACCATTGCCAGGATAATGGCTCATTCCAGATGCCAGTCAAGGTCCTTTTCAACAGCCTTAGGGCATTTCAGTATAAAATCAGCTTTGACTGGGTTGTTCAGAACAGCAGATCTTTTATCTTCCTCCCCACACCCCGCCCCCAAACAGAAACTGTAAATAAACTTCGAATGAAAAGAGGATGGATGCATTTACTGTTCTGTTTTTTTTTTATTGGTTTTTCTGTGAGTTTGCCAGGATTTTGTTTGGTTTTGATTTTAATCTCTCCGCATGTTGCACCCAACAAAAAAATATCTTCTTTCCTGTTATTTATAGACCATGGACACCAGAAAATAATAACAAACACAAACATAACAAATACAATCATCATGGAAAAAAAAAAAAAGAGAAAGTGGAAAGAAGACTTTATAGTTTGTGTTGTTTCAGAACACTAAAGGAAGAAGGTTACTAGAGATGAAAACAACAGATTCCTTGTGATTAGTTGCTACACATGTGCAATATTTCAGTGAAATCTTAAGGCTGGTAGAGTTTTCTATTCACAAAGTATTAGCCAATTCTCAATTATTAGATTATGTAAAGATAAATAAAGATAAATTGCTTAATGTGTGCCTAAAAGTTCAGGGAGTTTAATTTCTAATAGTGAAACATTATTTATGTATTTATTTATTTATTAAAAAAATTAAATTTATAGAAGTAATTAAAAAGGCGCAAATACCTAAGAACATGGATGGTCAATGAATTGCATGTTTTTCATAGAAAACTGATTATAAAATATTCACAGATGAGAAGGGATAGGCGATCCTCCAGAACAACACAG
Organism: Cnemophilus loriae; assembly: GCA_013397755.1. Taxonomy (NCBI): domain Eukaryota; kingdom Metazoa; phylum Chordata; class Aves; order Passeriformes; family Corvidae; genus Cnemophilus; species Cnemophilus loriae. Next base: position 608,427 of record VZTF01005778.1, on the reverse strand, counting down.
CTCGTAGAATTTCAATCAGGTTCAAAAAGGAATTTCAGGAAAAAAAGAAAAAAGGTAACCATGAAATGTAAAGATACTGCAGGAGGTTTTACCAGTACATTAACTAGTAATTAACCTTAATTAAATTTAATTAATATCATTTAATATTAATCAGATAATATTAAGTATTCAAGTAATATTTCTTCATATTAATTAAGATGAATTATTAAAAAATGAAATAGCTTAAAAGAATGCTAAGCTGATTTATTCATTATTTAAAGATTTAACATCAAAACTATATATTTTCCTAAAGTACACAATAGTTCTGGGCTGCTGTGAGCAACCTATATGGCCATCCTCTTGTGACTTACCAGATGCATTAATATTTAATCAGAAGTTCAGTTGTGTACTGATACAAGTTAACCAGCTACAGACAAGCTGGTTTAGCCTCTGAACGTATTCACTTGCATTCTGAAAGCGTGCCGTCTACCCAAACTGAGAAGTCACCTTCTTTTTCAAGTCTAATTAAACTGATTGCAGGGACGGGCCTAATGAGTCTGGGATTAGGTTACCTCTTCTGAGTAATGTACTCCATAAAAAATCAATTTGCCTTACAATCAGCAGCACCTTTTGTATATAACTCTAGTATACATTTCTCCAGAAATGCAACTTGGAATGTCTGCATAATGCAAACAAGGACCTCAGGCAGTGAATGGTTGAATGACCTTCACCAGGAGGTCTAGGGAGAAGCAAGGACCAGAACAACTTTCCCAAGTTTGACACTAGCACCTCACTCCTTGGTAATTTTTCTTCTAGTTAATTTGTTTGGATTGGCACAAAGGTCTGTAGGAGAAACTTTATTGCCCACGTGGTGCTAGGTTTCAGACTAGATGGCCATTTTGTCCTTGACAGCAAGGAATGCCAAGGGAGCTATGAAAATATAGTATAGGCTTAATACCAGAGTTTCTGTGTGTGGTTTTTATACCCTTACACTCATCAGAAGGTGAAAAAAAAAAAAAAAAAAGTTGTAAAAAAATCAAGTGGTCACACAAAGAAAAGTTCCTTATATCAGTTCTATTGACCTTGTTCTTGCTTCTTGTCAGTTCTCCACATTATACAGTGAATTCTTCCATATATCTCTGGGAAATAGAAATCTTCACAGAGATACAGCATGAAGGAGAAACACTTAATGGGCCACATTACAGCAAATGTATTGATCTGCTTTCTTTTACTTGTAGGCATGATTGAGGGCTCCAGTAATTGAATTTTCTTCTTGTAGTCTGACATTTTACTTTCTAATTTTTTTTTCTTTGTTCTTGAGACATGCTAAGCAAACAGAGATGAGATTGAAGAAGAGGTAGCCTAGGCAAAGAGAATAGTCTAGGCAAGGAGACCTGAATTTCTTCCTTTTTCTTCCTGCTAATTTGGACTGCCATTGGGACCAAAATTGGGCATTGGCACCTTCTGGGTCTTTCCATGGAGCTGGCAAATGGAGAAAGCAGTAATTTCTTTAAATTCGAATTTAATCCTGATGATCATATCACTCTTAGCCTATCTCCATAATGCTTATAGAGCCAAATTTGCACTTAAATCTTAGTACAGTAAATGTAGACATCCAGCAGAAATTACATAAAGACAATTTTCTATGACCAGGAGTCACTTATCATCCTGTTACAAAGATCTTAGGCCAGAAATCCCAGACAGTTTAATGAAGTCATTTTGGAAAATCACAATATTTCAGAGTATCTTACTTTCCTTGTAATCCATTGTCAGAGGACATGATTGAAAGTCCAGAGATAGGTCAGTTATTAGCTTATCAAAAATCCCTTTCATCGCTGCTGAGGATTTATAATCAACCAAGAGACATGCAGCTGTCAGGATATGGCCAGGAACACATGCAGTGCCAGGTTGGGCAGAATACAAATGATCATATAAGATCGATCAGATGATTTTTTTTAAGATCAATCAGGTGATTTGTCCTTGCACTTGGCTGTTTAGGGAGTGTATCTACAGCTTTTGATGAGGCTACCAAAGTCCTTCTTGGTTTGTTTCTTTTTCTGGCTCTACCCCTTCTCTAAATTTTAGGTCCCAAGACACAAGATTCGTGGTCAATGTGAGTCTTGCAAATCATTGTTCAAATATAAAAGAGTCCACAAAATCAGTCCCCAGAGAATGAATAATTGAAATAACTGACAATCACAGAATCATACAATATCCTGAGTCAGAAGGGATCCACAGGAATCCCAATCCCATCAAAGTCCAAGTCCTGGCCTTGCACAGGACCACAGGAATAATGAATATATCTTATTTCTTCCATCTCGCTTTTACTCTCTTTTTCTTTCTATCTTTTCTATTTTCTTCCCTTTTCTTCCTGTTTTCCTTCCTATCATGTAGCAGTTATAAGGCAATATTTATCAGTGAATAACAGAGCAAGGCTAGAGAGAAAATAAGAATCGCCTTTAAAGTCATCATGGAAATTGTTTAGATAATTCAAAGATAAAGTAAGTTGGTTTGATTGTTGAGTGGTTTGGTTTGGTTTGGTTTGGTTTGGTTTGGTTTGGTTTGGTTTGGTTTGGTCTGGTTTGGGTTTTTTTCTGGAGTTTTGTATGCTCCAGGCCAAGCCTCTGGTCTTATGATGCCCTCAGGTATCTTAGTGAAGTGTAAAGGAATTTCCATTAAACTCATAGGTTTTCTGTTGTTACTTTGGATTAATGATTTACTGATATAGGAACCAGAGGACCGGGCAGATATTTTCCAGGAGCAATGTAGGTGTTTGCAACAGATCGAAGGAAAATTATCTTCTTGTTAAGACTCTCCTTCACTTTTCATTTCAGTCCATAAATATAAATAATATGGTTGGTAGAACAAATAAGTGGGTACTTTTTTGACAAAACAATTAATTTAAAAATTTTGTCTCTATAAGTAATTCATTCAGGATCAGACGTGGTTCTGATTGGTTTACTTCAATGAACATGAAAAAAAATAATATATACCCAGTCGCTTTTGTGTCCAGTTTATTAAACTTTTTCATTAGACAAAGAAGAAAGAAAAGTATAACTTGATTTCTGTGTTATATCCCAACAAGTCAAATTATGCAGAGGAACCTTGACACAGAAACCAATTTGCTTGGCCGGTAATTCTATATCACTCTACCTGTCCCTAAATACAACTAAAAGCTAAACTATGTCATAGAGTATTACAAATGAACTGTTTTATATACAGGTTTTACTGTATTGGGAAATATATTAACAGACCCCATTTCTTCTGTGACTTGCAGCCTACTTAGCTCTTCTGAGCTTAACAAGACAAATTCTGTAACCTGGCTAAACTTCCTACAGAAATAATTATGTAAAGTGAACATAGATCAGAAAATTAAGAAATTTTTTTCAGCAAGAATGCATCACATAGCATGTGTTCTGAGTTTCTTTCTTTCCTTCCTTCCTTCTTTCTTTCTTTCTTTCTTTCTTTCTTCCTTTCTTTCTTTCTTTCTTTCTTTCTTTCTTTCTTTCTTTCTTTCTTTCTTTCTTCCTTCCTTCCTTCCTTCCTTCCTTCCTTCCTTCCTTCCTTCCTTCCTTCCTTTCTTCCTTCCTTTCTTTCTTTCTTTCTTTCTTTCTTTCTTTCTTTCTTTCTTTCTTTCTTTCTTTCTTTCTTTCTTTCTTTCTTTCTTTCTTTCTTTCTCTCTCTCTCTCTCTCTCTCCAGATTTTAATGCTGTGATTATTATCTTGCATCTGATAAATTGCGTGTAAGAAAAATAACAATACAAAATTTAAATTTTACAACACTCCTAATCCAGAAGACTACAAAAACAATAGGATTTAAAGTTAAGCTCACACACAAGTGCTTTCAGGAGTTAGCAGCATGCTAGAATAGCAGTTTGAATTGCACTTTTAAACATTTCCACAGGTAAATGGCACAGAAGAAGATGTTACAGGATATTAGATATATTTAAATCAGAAACTGCTTCCTTTTCATTTTGGTGGAAAGACTTATGACAATATTGAAAATGAAATTGTATCCTCTTTATTTATTTAATCCAAAAGCTAATAAAGGAACTAATTTCCTAAACTAATAAGACTGAGAGTAGATAAAGTCTTTTAACCAGCCAGCACATCTCTCTCCAGTGGAGGATGGGCATGTTTTAGGGAAGGTCCTGATAAAAAGCTTTGTTAGTATGGTGAACCTTCTCTATCAGTCTCCAGATTTATAAGCCTTACTTTGTTGGTTAGGAGCATGTGTATGCACAAGGGCAATAGCATGACATTGATTTCTTTAGGAGCTCCTCTTCAAAATCAATGGAAAACTGTGTTTAAAAATTGAAGGTACGTTATGGTGTTAGAATGCAATATCTTATGACCTGATCCAAAAGACCCTTAGGTTAAGTTTCATCATCTGGAGTTTAGACATCCAGCCAAACTACCTATTTTAACTCCTCTCTGTGATCAATGTAGAGAAATAGGTGCCTTTTTTCTTACATGAAGTGTGATTTATCCTTTGTATTCCGTCTGAGACTAGTGAGGGGAACAGTTAACCATTTCCTCTCATTTTCTGTAAACATTTCAGTCTGCAAGTTGCTATCTTTTCTCAGCTTCTCAGCAAGTACTCAAATCCTCACAAAATCCAAATCACTTCCTGTTTACAAGTTTCCAATTAAAGTATTTCTGCACACCAAAACCAATGCCAACATAAGCCAGAAGTACAAATGAAACATAGAGTGAATCAAAATCGGACCTGAAAATTATTTCTCAAGAAAGACAAGGCAAATTCCTATTTTCCAGTGTCATCTAGTGTATAAAAATAGTGCCTAAAGTTCCAGCTGGGATTTCAGCCCTGGTGCATTAAATTTGGTAGATACAGATAGCAGAAGGTAGTCTCTGCCCTTAAGAACTTATAATCTAAGAAGACAAGAAAACAAAATCTGGAAAGGAGGGATGAGGGCACAAAAAGATTAGGGGTGAAATTCCAGTCTCAGCAAAAGAAATGGAAGTTTTGCAAACACTGCTAGGATTTCAGCCTAGATGGTTTTCCAGAGACACACAGGAAGAGGTTGCTCAGAGAAGCTGTGGCTGCCCTGTTTCTGGAAGTGCTCAAGGACATGTTCAAGGCCTTACACAAGTGACTGAGGATCCAGAAAGAGAGGTGTCACACTGGACCGTGTGCTCACCCACAGCGAGGGGCTGGTGGGGAGTGTGATGCACCCAGGCAGCTTTGGCTGCAGCAGTGACCATGGGAAGGTGGAGCTGGAGATCCTCAGGGCAATGAGGAGGCCATGCAGCAAACTCACTGCCCCGGACTTCAGAGAGTAGACTTTGGCATCTTCAAGGACCTACTCGGTAGAGCCCAGGGGATAGAGTCTTTGGGTAGAGGGGACCAAGAATGAAACCGAATTTAACTCAAAGCTCAAGAGTGATGCAATCCCAGACACACCTACTGGTTGGGTGGAGAAGTGATTGAGAACAGCCCTGCAGAAATAAACTTGGGAGTGATGGCTGATGAAAAACAANCACAAAAAGATTAGGGGTGAAATTCCAGTCTCAGCAAAAGAAATGGAAGTTTTGCAAACACTGCTAGGATTTCAGCCTAGATGGTTTTCCAGAGACACACAGGAAGAGGTTGCTCAGAGAAGCTGTGGCTGCCCTGTTTCTGGAAGTGCTCAAGGACATGTTCAAGGCCTTACACAAGTGACTGAGGATCCAGAAAGAGAGGTGTCACACTGGACCGTGTGCTCACCCACAGCGAGGGGCTGGTGGGGAGTGTGATGCACCCAGGCAGCTTTGGCTGCAGCAGTGACCATGGGAAGGGGGAGCTGGAGATCCTCAGGGCAATGAGGAGGCCATGCAGCAACCTCANAGGCTGCTTCCAAAGGAGTGTGGGCAGCAGGTCAAGGGAGGGGATTCTCTGCATCTACTCTCCTCTAGTGAGAGTTGGAGAGGGGCTTTTCATCAGGAACTGTAGTGACAGGAAAAGGAGTAATGGGTAAAAACGAAAAGTGGAGAAATTTAGGTTAGTTATTAGGAATAAGTTCATTACTGTGAAGGTGGTGAGGCACTGGCCTGGGTTGCCCAGGAAGTCTGTGGCTGCCCTATCCCTGGAAGTGCTCAAGGACAGNATGAAACCGAATTTAACTCAAAGCTCAAGAGTGATGCAATCCCAGACACACCTACTGGTTGGGTGGAGAAGTGATTGAGAACAGCCCTGCAGAAATAAACTTGGGAGTGATGGCTGATGAAAAACAACTTGAGCTGGCAGTGAGAAGTCACAGCCCAGAAAGCCAAATGTATCCTAGGCTGCTTCCAAAGGAGTGTGGGCAGCAGGTCAAGGGAGGGGATTCTCTGCATCTACTCTCCTCTAGTGAGAGTTGGAGAGGGGCTTTTCATCAGGAACTGTAGTGACAGGAAAAGGAGTAATGGGTAAAAACGAAAAGTGGAGAAATTTAGGTTAGTTATTAGGAATAAGTTCATTACTGTGAAGGTGGTGAGGCACTGGCCTGGGTTGCCCAGGAAGTCTGTGGCTGCCCTATCCCTGGAAGTGCTCAAGGACAGGTTGGATGGAACTTGGAGCAACCCGGTCTAGGGAGAGGTGTTCCAGCCTCTTGGCAGGAGTGTTTGAACTAGGTAATCTTTATGGTTCCTTCCAGCTCAAACCATTCCGTGATTCTACGAAGCCTGTCTGACCTTGGAAGTGTGCTACAAGACCCTCTTGGATTTCAAAGCAATATAATCTTGTACATAAGTTAGGACTTTCTGACTTCTGAACTAAGTACAGAGGGTAATTCTCTTGATACAACATAAAAAAGAGTAAAAAATAATAGCAATAATAAAAAAGCAAAACCACACAGGAATTAGGCTGTCAGCTTCAGAAATATATTTACTGATTTTCATCCCATGCATATTTGTTGATCATAAGACTCCTGATCTGCTATGTCATTTAAATGAGAGGGGATGTGGGTATTTTTAAACATCAGCACAATGAAACAAAATCACAGATTTGTCATTTCAATCACTAGTCTCTCTTTCCTCACTGTCCTTCTCTTATTATAAGGAAAATATAGTGACTTATCCCTTCAGCAAATGGAGAAAAAAAAATCCCTTTCTTTCACTCTTTCAGCCCCCCACATGTACTGGGAAGAGGGCAGAATTTAGCAGTGTCCCTTTAAACTGTCTTTGATTCTTGTATATAACTCTTCTGCCGGGTTTTAGTGCCATATTGTAATGTTAAAGTGTAAAACTCTGCATCTGCTGAGGCATTTGGCTGGAAAAGCAAGTATGTCAACGGCTGTCCCTAGCTGCCATCACACATATGGATTTTCTGTGTTCAGCTCTGCCATCTGGTAGTTAGACCTAAATTCACTCCTCATTGAGTAAGGACTATCTACCATATCATACTTCATTCTATATGCTATCCCTTTTCATAGCCTCGTTTCATGAAACTTTATGTAGTGTTTGTGTGTTCCATATGTGTGAAAATGTTGAAAGTGTTTAGAAATATTGAGGAAACACTTTCTGGGTATACCCCAGCCAAACACACAGACACACATGCGCGTGTGTGTGTTCAGGAGCACTCATACACCAACAGAGCACCTTCTCCAGGAGAAGTGCAATAAGGGATCTCACTCGAAGACACAACGCTGTAAATGTAATTTCAAGTGCTGTTGATTAGAACTTGGAAATGAACGTAACAATTTATAAACAGAAACTAGTGTTGTTTGAGAAGGACCACTTAACAATGTAATGAGGATGTGGGTTAATATCCTTTCCAGTCTCTTTTCCCTGCTTGTGACATCTTTGGTAGCAGCTTAATCTGGTGACATTTCCTTCCCTTATTACTGTTTTGTCACAGGCATAAAGCTCTGGGGTTTTATGACTTCTTACCAGAGCAGATGCAGGTGTATTGGATTGACTCTTTCAATCCTTAAATGCCTTAACCATCTTTCCTTCTCCTTGCCAGGCTCTGCTTACATCTTCTACTTGAGTGCGTGTTTAGGATGAACTACTGGGACAGAGAAAGATGCATTTTACTGAAAAGTTGAAAGTGGGAAGTCTGAAAAACCTCTGTAAATTTCAGGAGGGCTACAAAAAGCTTATTTTGTTTCAAGAACCAAAGAGGGGTTAGAGATGAGCTTAAATACCCACTGGTGCCAAGACTCTTGAATTTCTAGGATTATTAAATAAATTTTTCTTTGTGATGTTTCAGGAATTGTGCTGGTTACTAGTTACAACTTTTGGTAAAATATATGGTAATTCAGAATCATCTGTGGAGCATGAATTGTCCCTGTGTTGGGAAGGTAGAGAGGTGACTGGCAAGAATGCAGAGAAAAGAGTGTAAAAGCCTTCAAATCTGAGCAACCTGTGTCTGATTGAAAAATAAATATTCCACTGGTTTTAACGTTTTTGAGGGAAGGCATTAGTCTGGGTTAGTTACTGTGCTTTAGAAAGCAAATTGCTGGCTCTTTAGTGACACACATTTTTGGTGGATTTCAGTTCCAGAGAACGCAGAGTACACTAGGTGCAAATCATTCTCAGGCGGTCAGGGCTTTGAAAACCTTTTGTACATATATGTCGTGGTGCCTTAAAATTCTGTGACGTAGCCAGGTTCTCACTGTCCCCTCCCTCACGTAAGCCCTGAGCTTTTGTTCAGAGCTTGGTTTGATTCCAACCCACCTACCTTCAGGCACATAACCCACGCCCACAAAAGATGTGGTTTTGGCTCAGTAGACGGATGCAGAGAATGAGTAAAGTTCTTAGCAGTGGGTGCCTGGGTCATTTTTTAGCATCTTCAATGTGCTCGTGCCATCCATATCATTCTGGCACGCATGCAATGAAGCTCCTTCTGAAGTGCCAGGCAAGATAACCTGGGAGACCTTACAGGACAGTAGGTGCTCCTTTTTTTGGCACCTGTCACCTGTTGCCTGCACAAAATGACTCAGAGCCTTTTTAAGATCTGAGCCTCAACCGCAGATTAGTTTTCTTTCTGTGACCAGTGACCTTTAAAAACAGCACAAAAATACCAACGCAAGGAGAAATTAATCATCATGCCTTCTGAGCAAAACGTAAATGGCACTTTTAACCGTAACTTGTGATTGGTTGCAAAAACTTTACAGTGCTGTTCCAGGTGTGCTTACTGACCCAAGAAATCAACATGGAATTGGCCAGTATGACTCAGGTCTAGTGGGACACACGCACTTCTCTGGAATGGCAGCTGGAAACCAGGTAGGATCTTAGGGCACCTCCAATGGCACTGAACAGCCAAATCGCATCTTATTAAAACAATGGTGGCAGAAGGTACCTTCAGAGAGCAATCTGTCTGACCTGCCTGGTGCTTAGCTCAGGATGAAAGGAATCATGCTCTAAAAGTACCTTATCATTTCCACAGGCATCAAGTGCATAGCCTATCCTTAAGTGAAACCTTCGGATTTTGGTGAGATGAATCTCGTACAACTGTCGGGTTAACCTTGAACAACTGTGAGACACAGGAATGCATAAATGAAAAAAAAAAAAAAAAAAAAAAAGAAC
>VZTF01005778.1:554886-592151 GCA_013397755.1 Cnemophilus loriae | reverse complement strand
TCCTCTCCTCTCCTCTCCTCTCCTCTCCTCTCCTCTTCTCTCCTGCAAATGGAGAGAGTCCAGTTTTGGGAAGTGCTCCGATACTTCCTCAGGCAGATATGCTATCGAGCTTTTCTTGGGGAGACACTAAAAGTTTAAAAACGTGAGTGCACAAACAATTCTTTTTTAATACAACTGCAAAAGGATAACTGAAGAGGATGAATGCAGCTATCAAATACACTGTTTGTGTTATTCGTATATTTCTGATCCCCATTCTAAGCTTATCTGCAGTGTCTCGAGTCGAACCTCGTATGTGCCTACCCTTTTCCCCTTGGAATAATTTGTCAGATGACAGCCTTCCAGCACTTGTCCTCTTCCTCAGTGCCCTGCCTCAGTAGCCAGGCAGTGATCGGCAGCTGCTCGCGAGAATCCAGACCCCACAACCATCACACTTCACTCAAACACATTTGGGGACCACATGCCAGAGCACAAGAACAGCCAAGTGGCAAGGTGACAAATAATGTTGCCCCCACTGAAAAGGATAAATTAGCAGTCTTATTCTTCTCTTTCTGCCAGTTTCCAGGGGTGAAGCCAAGTGACAGCAGTCTTGGCGTGTATCTGTCAACAGGAACACATCTGCAGCAGTTCCAAGCTTTAGAGCCATCATGCCTGCCATTTCCTAGATATTAAGAGTGGTGCAGAAATACAGGCCAGGACTTGGGCCGTAGTCTGGTACTATACAAGTACAGGGGAGAATCTGAAACATAGGAGCCCTCTACTAAAATGAACTTAATAAAACCCATGTGTATTTTTAGTATGAGGCTGCTGAGCATCCTCAGGTTAAGCAGAGGAAACTCAGTTCTGGATTTCATCCACTTAATTTTAGAAGTTATTACAGTAATTAAGAGACACCTGAAGATTTCTCTGTAGTTAGGACACATAAACATATTAGGAAGGTGTCTCAGAACCCCTGAATCACTCTGCTCCCCGCTCCTTTGCCTATGCAGCTTTAGGGGTTTCAGTTGCTTTTCTGACAGAAAACAACACGTTATCATTACTCTGTTGATTACACAGCCACTTGTAACAGGCAGTTTGTTGCAGTTCACTTGGCATATTTATTAACTTCGATCTTTAACTCTCAATAGTATTTGGGTAGCTAATTTGACTCACTTCAAGAGGCTTGTCCAAGGTTACCTAGACACCCCATGGCATATCCACTAAAGTGCTGAGATTTTACTTGCTTGCCTGATTGCCAAATTGTGCTTCCAGTACGCTCCTCTTTTAAGTTCCTTGCTAAAGTCAAGATAAAGAATATCCAGCAGATTTGTGTGTGTCCAGTTTATACATTACCTGAGATCACCCTCTTCCACAGAGGGCGAGTCTTCCTCGCTCCTGACTTTTTCTCTGATTTTAAAAGTCCATGACTCCTGAAGGAAAATTGAAGCACTAAGAAATAAAGTGAAGAGGGAATTTAATGTCTCAATCTTTACCATGCCCTTCTTTTCCACTTTCCCTGCCCCATTCAGCAGTGAGCCCATATTTTGCCTCATCTTCCCCTTGAGAATAATGCACCCATAATATCCTTTGTGGCTGTTCATGTCCTTTACCAGGTTTGACTTCAGATGGGCTTTGGCTTTTCTAACCCTATCTCTACACACTCAGACACTATCTCAGTATTTCTCTTGTGTGGCTTGACCTTTCCCAACTTCCAACTTCCACACTTTCCATTTTACTTTTGAAGTTTATCTTTGTTCATCCACGTGGGTCTTTCATGCTGGCTGGGATGCAGTATTCTTAAAATTGGAGAGGGTTATCTTTTAAAAACAGATGGCCCCTCCTGGGCCATTTTTTCCCTCAAGGGCTGTATCCAAATGGATTTATCTAACCCTAAAGAGACTGAAGTATGCCATTTTGAAGTTCAGGATTCTTATCTCACTATTTGCCATCACACACACTCTAAGGCTTCCCCTGTTTATAACTGTGAGTTCAGCAGATCACCTCCCATCATCAGTTCCTCAGTCCCCTGTGTTTGAAAGGTGTCATCGATGTACTTCAGAAAACTCACAGAATGCTTGTCTCATCTTGTGCTGTCCCTCCAGCAGGTATTGGGATGGTTGAAATTCCTCATGAGTACATCTCACAAACATGAAGATTCTTGTCTGAAGAAGGCCTCACCTAATTCTTCCTGACCAGGCGTTACAGGCACCCACAACATCATCTGTGTTGGTCTGATGGCCATAACTTCATAACTCACACACTCTCAGATGTCATCTACCTGCTCCTAGGCAATGCTCCAAGCGTTCCCACTGCTCGTGCCCATCAAGGGCAACTCCCCTTCCTAGTCATTTCAAATTGCCCTTCCTAGATAGCCTCTCTCCACCCACTGCAACACTGCAGGTATGGGAGCTCTCTCTCTTAATGAGACGGTGGCCCTGAGCTGCATCCAGCCCTCTAATTTCTCCTACTTTACCGCCATGCGATGTGCTTTAATGTACAGACATTTCAGAGAGACACCTAGACATGCTGATTTCCCCAAAAGGATGTGAGGAGCTTTCCCCATAATGTTGTCCTGCTGCCACTTCCTTATTTGTGAGCATCCAGTTGAGGTATGCCATATGCAGTCTTATTTTGTCCATTATGTGGTATCCTGTCCAAATCATCCTGCACATTTTCCTTGCCAAGCCAGCCCGCCATTGTCTCTCTTTGATTGAGGGTCATCATTCTCCCTGGTCAGTTTTCCTTAACACGTCCCTCAGGTGCCTCTCACTCCAAGCTTCGGGGATATCACAACATAAGCATGAAAGCTTCTGAGAGATTATAGGAAATAAAAGCCAAGTTGTACAGCAATCATAATTATTCAGAAGTTGGGTTAATTGGGTTAATACTCTCAATGAAAGCAAGCGCTCTTTCTCAAAGATGTGACATCTTCCTATTTCTGTCAGCCACTATTCCCTCACTGCACTCTCTATGGACTGGCATAGAAATTCAGCTGCCCTTCCATTTACCTGTTAAATGTCTGGCATTTTCCTTTGCTGAACTCCCTACCCGCTGTGTGCCTGGTGCTGTTTCCTGCTGTCTACTCCACCTGTCCACTTTACTCTTTTATTTCCTCCTTAAATGTTAACATGGCACAGATGGGCTCTTACTGCCTCTGACTTTCTAATGGAGTTGTTGAATGTTAATAATACTTTGGAATTTAAAAAGGAAAAGAGACGGACAGCCACTAAAACACCAAAGAAAATAAAGATATGCATCCAATGTATCCATCTGTCTGTGGGCAACACAGTGAAATAGCTCACTAGAATGTTTATTGTTGCAATATAGAAGGATTGAGAGTCCTCAGACAACACAAATTGTTTCCTGTAGACAATGAAAAAAAAATTGCAAATTATTACTTTATCATATCAGAGAGTGTATATAAATTTGCGATGCACACAAATCCACAGCATAAAAATCAGGGTGAAAAGTAAAGATTCTTCAGGGGTAAAAGAAGTCTGGTTTTGCTTTGAAGTCCCTAACCCATTTTAGAAGGAAAATAACCAAGGCATTAATGATCAGACATTCCTAAAATTTTGCTCCTTTGGAGGGCCCTGTCATTTTCATGTTATCATCCATTCAGAGAGCAGATGCAGCTGCTGGCATACTCGCAGCTGCCTCATCTCTCTTGATGTGTCCCTGTTCTTGCTTAATAAAAAACTTCTGTCTGGTTTGGCACCACCTCCTGTCTCCTTTTCTTTCCTCATCTAAAACTGCCGTATGCCAAAGAGGACAAAGAGACATCCACTAGGATATTTTGGGCAGCTGGGTAGCTGTGGTTGCTCTAGTTCACAACCATAAGGTCCCTGTGAGACAATACAGCTGCTACCCTGAACGAGCTGCCACTGGAAGGTCAGTCCTACCCTCCAACGTTAAACACTCCAGAAAATTAAAAGTCTGAAAAAAACTACTTGTCTCATTATGCTGAAGTGGTTGAGGAGTCTCACCTCACATTTTTAAACCGAGATGTAACTGAATATGTGCAAGCAGACTATCACTTCAGACTGGTCCGTAATACCATATATTTATCTTCATTCTATTGAGCAGATTCCTGAGCATCTTGGCATGGATGAGATACCTGTACCTTCGTCTCATGTGAAGTGTTGGTGCTCTAGATGCAGGAAAGTGGAACATGCTGCCTCTGCTTTCACGTCTGGGAGTCAAAAAACAAGAGGAACAGGAATTCAGTATTTTCCATACACAGCATTCTATCAGGTAGAACTAAAAATCATGCTATTTGAAAATAAAATAAATAAATTCTGGGCCCTTTTATTTGTCATTTTATATTTGAGACGTAACATTTAGCCTGTCTCATCTTTGCACCGCTTCTGCAACGGCTAATAACAATCTCCCCTTCGTCTTTCTCTTCACCCTCATGGTCTTCCTCCCTACCTTTCTCTCATAAAATTTAAGAATTAAAGAAGTCCAACAGTACTCTGCTAATTTGCAGTTTTCAGGAATTCATCAGTGCCCTGCTTTGTATTATCTCTACAAACAAAAAACCAAAAAAAACCCAAACCAACCAACTAACCAAAAAAACAACAACAACAACAACAACAACCACCAAACAAAGAAAAAAACAAACAAACAAACAAAAAAACCAAATTTGGGTAAATTGTTTCAGTTCTTATTTGCTCACCTATAAAATGTGAAAAATGTACAGACAGCCTTTATAGAAGTATTGTGGAAATCATAAATTCAATAAATAAATAAATGTAGCTCACCTGTGAAACCGGAGGACTGAAAATAGTATCTGAAATTAACTGCCTTTAATTGTCTTTAATATAGTCACGACATGCAACCCTGCTTACAAACAGACAATTTCACTTCTTAAAACTACATTTTACCCACTCTGTATCTACCAAGAGGTTATTCTACAACTTGAAAACTCAGAAAACTTAAATCTATGTTCTAAACTTAAACTGAAATTGAATTTTATTAAATCCATTTTTATGCTAGCTATTATTTTGTTTTCTTTAAATTTCATTCTCCTATTTGGCACCATTTATCATTGGATGTATAGACTGAAATTATATTCCCCTCTCAGCCTTCATGCAGTTAAGTCAAATTCTTTTATTGTAAAACTGTCTTATTTTTGCCAGCCTTTTGGTTCTTATGTTTCTGAACTTTTCTTTAAAAAGTGTGACTACCATGGGATGCCAATATCCAGATAAAACTATTCAAGAACAAAGTACTTAAAATCTTCTGCCTGGTACGTAGGACCCTAAAATTACATTAATCTCTTTCATAATGTGTCACATTCATAGATATTTTATGATTATTTAATATATTGTCTTCCTCCTTTTTGGCCATTTCAAGTTGATAGCCTCCCAGATTATAGAAGAATAATCAGTACTGATCACCAAGCACATACTGTAGACCTAAATTTCGTAGTACTTTTCGTTTTGTTGTCCATATTGCTGACTTGTTTTCATCACAGTCCTTTCCTTATGTCAATAGTGCCTCAAATGTTACTTCATCAGCAAAGCCAAGGGACATTAATCCTATTTAGCTTGAGTCATTCAAAAATCAAGCATGTGTTCTTAGACATTCTTCCTATTCAACATGGACATTTGATGACATTAAAGGAAATGTGTGCAACATACACAACAAACGGTCTTAAGTCTGGAAATGAAGATGACCAACATGAATGCAAATAACTCTTCTCCTTAGCTGTTCATTGACTTGTTGCTTTCTTTTGTTGTGATTACCTTTTTGGGGAAGATTGTACTACTTTGAATATCTCTTCAAATTCCTTAGTGTCATTTAGCTGAAAACTCAACTAGTTAAATTATCTTTATACAAAAAAATCTGCAGTAAGTGTGCAACACAGACATTTGTTCCTACAAACAAAAAGCTTTCTATGTTTTATTTGTTCGATATTTAGCCCTAAGTACTTCCCTCTCTAATGCCTCTAAACACTTGTGTAATCTTAATCCTAATTTGATGTTGTTACTGATTTGTATTACACTACTCATACAGAGGAGGTGTAAGACCTAGTCAACATCTAGAATTATGGAAGTTCACTATCTAGAGAGAGCTGCAAATCACCCTGGTTGAGCTAAAGCACTTGTTTTTGTCACGGTAACTGGCAAAAAAGTGCCATGCAGCTGTTTGCTCACCCCACACTCCACAGAATCAGAAGAAAGTATAAACCATGGATTGGGATGATAATGTTGATAGCCATGATGGTGATGATGATGATGATGATGATAATAATAAGAATAATAACAATAATCTTATCATTGAAATTAAAAGAGAGGCCACAAAAAGAGGGAAATGAAATTTAAAAAAAACCAGGAGATGCACAATACAGCTGCTTTCCATATGCTGACTGATGCCCAGCCTGTCCCCAGGCTCTCTCAGCCAGCTCCCCCCAGTTCATGCAGTAAGCATGATATTCTGCGGCATGGAATATCCTTTTGGCCAGTTCATGTCAAGTCTCCTGGCCATGCTCCCATGGAAATTCTCGTGCACCTGCTCACTGGCAGAGCATGGGAAACAGAAAGGAACTTGGCTTAGAGTAGGTACGACTTCACAACAACTCAAACATCAGAACATTATCAAAATTATTCTCATACTTAACCCAAAAAAACAGCACTGCACCAGCTACTAGAAAGAAAAATAACTCTATCCCAGTCAAATCCAGGGCAGGTTCAAAACACACTGTTTGTTGTAGACAGAGATTCCAATAAATAATTTATTCAAGCGCCTTGTAGGTGCATTCATTTCACCTGTCTTCAGGCACTTACCTGATGAATGCAATGAAAAAGTGAATATTACTCAATACTCATGAAGTGAAAGATAGGCAATTCTTGCAATATTTCAGACCATTTTAAACTTTAATTACTTCCTTGAGTACTTAAAAGACTCTTCTTGCATCATTAACTTTAGGGATAGCTTAGAGCGATTTGACTTCTAACTTAGTTGCCTCTATTAAGTTTCTAAAGTTTTCTAGAGTGAATTAAAGCTTGTACAGAGAAGGTAATAACATTCTTATACCATTAGTAGTGCAATAAGGGTAATCTGGGGACAGATACGCTCTACCTATCTGGAGCATATCCTTCATGCTTCAAAATGCATATTTCATGCTTAAAATCATTAAGTGTAGAAGTTTGGGACAAAATTTTCACAGGGGAAAGTCTGAGTATGTCTATGGAAGGGTTATTGTACCTTTCTCTGAAACATCTGGCGCTGGCCAATATTAGCAACAGAAGACTGGACTAGATGGACTGCAGGTCTGATCTGGTGTGGCAGTTCCTATGTTCCTGTGTTCTTCCTCCACCTGGTGCAAGGGCAAAACTGTCAGGTATAATGAGGAAATCTTTATTCAGGCCCCCAGTTAAGACTGTAGATTTGGCAATTAAAAAATCATCTTTTGAAAAACTCAGAGGATTTTGCCTCTTTTACTGATAAAACGTACATTATCTATACTGAAATTGTGCCAGTTCTTTCCCTATTTGTAATTGAGCAATATTACTACAGATAGATGAAAAGGACATTTCAAGAGGACCTACAGATACTATTATTCTATATTATTTTTATAGTTATCATGCAATCATGGAGCTGAATTCCTTGTATTTATGCTATATTAGAGTAAGAAAAAGACATTTTTGTCCCTTAAAGATTACATCCAGATGAACTCCTTTACTCTTAGATTCCCTAGCTTTCCTTCCTTAGATTCCCTGTAATTCCTAAATGACCTGCTTAGTTGTATTGGAAGCCCTGCCACTGATGCAGAAAAATAGGGACTTCCAGGTGAAGGTTCAGGTTTGAGAACTGTCCCCTGTCCACCACCCCCAATGGTATGACACCAGCCAACAGATAAAGTAACACAAAGGATCAGCAAGAAAATATTGTGCATCATTTGCCAGGCGTTGACCTCAGCACACCAGCGGCATAACTATTGTGCAATGTTTGGTTTTCAAGAAGTGCAGCAGTGTTTTAAAAATATTGAGGGTTTTTACCCACTGCCCCTTTTTATTGTAACTGTGATTGCTTATAAACTAATTTGGTGAAGAATGACACAGGAGAATGTAGCATTTCATATCTAGAAAAACTTCTTTTGCCTAATGATAAGTGTTTATTGCTTATTGAAATGTGTTAGAGTATTTGCTGGTATTCTAATCAGTTCAGTGCTCCAGCGGGCACTTTATCATATCCATCCTTCCCATGGAGAAGTCTCAGAAACCCTGGATCATGACCTTGCCAACTCTGCCTGAGGTTCTTTGTGGTTTCAGTGCTCAGTTTTCAAAATCTCTTAGCATAGCTATGTCTGCTGCAATTTAAGTGAATTGGTTACCGATTAAGGGCTTGATGAAGGTATTCTGAATTTGTCACTTAACCAAGTTAACTAATTGAGGCATACAGTCATCCTGGACTCCCATTACACTCAGTGGAGAGAAAAAAGGCACCTGCAGATGCTGTGTCAGATCTAAAATAAGCTGAATTGTCTTTTAGAGGCGTTTATTTCTTCCTTCCATTGACAGGAGAAAGAACACAGCTGAACAGGAGCCTAAATTTAGTGCTCCCAGGAAGCGAATGGGATATTAGGAAGGATAAATCTGACTATAACAGTTGGATCATAAGGTCAAGTGCTAAAACTCATCACCCTGCTGGAAACAGTGAAATGGAATTACACTTCTTCGGTACATTGTTCCCTCTTCTCTCACCTTCCTCTGCATGAGTCTGTGGTTAATCACTTTTCCTACTCTACTTGGTTTCCTATCTTAGTTGTTTACATTTCTAGGAGATATTGCTGGCAATAAATAAATTTTAGTGATGGCAATTTAGAATCTTTCATTTGATCTTAAACACCAAAGCTGAAGTGCAGTGCTAGTGAAATGGATTATTCGTATAAAAATTTAAACTTAGGTTTTGAAATCAACAATGAAACAATAAAAATGCTCCAGACCAAACTCAGCTAAAGTCCAAACAATGTGTCATTTTATTTTCTTGGCTCCTGTCTAGACAGAAGGAAAAGCAAGCTCAGAATGACACAGCGTTCAGTCAATATCACTGTTTCAAAAGTAGACATAGTATGGGGTACAGAAATCCAAGATCATTAACAAACAGAGGACTATAATAACTGAATTGTAATTCTTGATCAAAACTGAAGTCTTTTTATTATTACTGCTGCTGTTTCTTTGATTCACAATGTGAATGAGACTTTGTTTTCTGTGTACTAAATTAAAAAAAGAAAAGATAAAGAGCTAATAAAATAAGAGGTAACATATGGAGTGTGGCACTGGCTGCATAAAGATTATGGATTTTATTATTTGTTGAAATGGAAATGTCAATGTGATCTCATGGGTTGATGCCATGGAAATTCCATTGGATTTTTCATGTTAGTGATGCATCTATAAAAGCCTTTTGGATTATAAATGTGCGACACAG
The DNA here is from genome assembly GCA_013397755.1 of Cnemophilus loriae. NCBI lineage: Eukaryota > Metazoa > Chordata > Aves > Passeriformes > Corvidae > Cnemophilus > Cnemophilus loriae. The sequence goes on along the minus strand of VZTF01005778.1, from coordinate 582,740 downwards.
TATTAACCCATTAGATTATCTGTCTGATGTGTACTGGCTTTCATATTATCTCAACATTAAATCAGAGTGTATGTATAATGACCTGGATTATTGACATGAGAAAAATCTGTCTCAAGCTGTCATTCCTTTTATAATTATTTAGGGTCTTCTAAAAATCCAAACTTCTCTTAGAGGAGGAGATAGCCCCTGACCCAGTTAGACTGAAAATGTAATCTTACAGTTCTCAGTCTCATTATCAGGGAGACTCAGGCACTCTGCAACTTCTAATAAAACACTTCTGCTATTGTTTTTTGTTGATGTTGTTGTTGTTGTTTTGGGTTTTCTGGTTTTTATTTTTTTTTTGAGGGAAGGTGCATTTCAGTTTACAGCTTTTGACATATTTATGTATCCAATCATACTGCATACAAGGTTGATGAAAGAAACTTGCTTACAGATGCACGTAAGTACAGACGGGGGCATATATTTCCAGGTTGCATTTAGAGGCAGGAATTGTGGCAGGTATTGAAGAAATGGTGTTCTCACGTAACAGTTTAGCACTACAGAATAAATCCCTTCAGTTTCCCATTCAGGAGTGGCACATATCCCTCAAAACTTTTATAATATTGTTGCAAGTACATTCCCCTTTGATAGTCAATAGAAAAAAATTAAAACTACCTTAATGAGACTCAACCCATAATGCTGGATCCCTTCTTTAAACTGACCAAAATCTTCCTGTAGACATTGGTTTCTCCTGTCATTGACTGTAAAGGGACTCTTGATCACTACTTCAAGTCTTAGCAACTAATATTATAGGTGTTCCTATAGATTAAGATGAACTCCAAAACAGATTATGCCTTTAATGCAAAACACGCTAAAAAGCACAACCAAGAAAATGAAAAGAAAAATAAAATTATATAACCTCACTTAAATATCCCATTTCACTAATGGAAGGATTTGCTTTGGTGAGATAGATGGTAGACACAAGTCATATCATTTATGCCAGACTAAAGTGTGTTCAAATGTATTATTTGATTGGCATGTTATAAGAACAGAACAGAACTGGAAAGAGAAGAGGTGAGGAAAGGAGAAGATAACCGTAACACTAATCTACTAAAAAAAAGCGTGCAGTGAAACCAGTTAAAACACTGGAGCCAAATAAGTCAGTCAAACCTAAAGGGAATGTAGGGAAACAGGAGAAAAAACAGAAGAAAAAGAGAACTGAATTGCTGAGGTGGACTTCTATACTGCCTTGAAGATAGAACGTGTGAATGTCAGTGTAAATAAAGCTGATATGCCTAGTTTTATAAGAACAGAGTATTGGTGAGATAGCAACGGCATTACTGGGCTGTAATGTATGAGAACAATTTTATTCTCAGCCTTTCGTGTGACTCAGGGAAGTAGTCGTGCAGGACACACAGACGGGAATGAGTTCTAGTGGCAAATATCTGAGATGACGACACACTTTGGTGAGAGGTGTGCAAAGGAAAGGGTCTAATTCAAGGTGTTATAATCCACAGCAGAAACTGAAAAGGTGGGACCCAAACATTTACAAAGAATCAAGGCAACCAAAGAAAAGTTAGTGAATCATAACAGCTTTAAGGTTTCTGGCTTCACTACCCAAGAAAATAATGGATCTCCCCTCCTTTCTTCTCCCCATTTGTACAGTTTTAAGGCAAAAAGATGAAAGATTGAAGAAGCATTTACACAAGGGATATGTCAGTTTTCCCTTGGCCCCATGAAAAGAGAGACAGCTTTTACCAAACCATGGCTTTTCCAGTCCAAAAGATGCTGATACAGCAGAACTCACTCTTCCCACCCCTTCAGATGCATTAATAATATCTGCCTTTTCAAATTGCTATGTGTAACCACCTTGGCAGAGCCAAAATACCTTTCAGGAATTCCAAACTTTGGTGCCCAACTTACAATAAAATTTTAGGCAGCAAAAAAGTAACCTTTTATATTTCAGAATACCTAAGCAAACTGTTCAAGGGAAAATGGAAGCAGGGTTTGGAAGACATCCAGACAGGAATGTTTTTGATCTGATCTTAGTCATCTGAGTCATTGCTTAATGATAGACATCCATGGATGAGTTATACACAAATGTTAGGCACAGGAGACCCACTTTACCTTTTTTTTAACTTGCTCATCTGAGGGACGAGGACTACATTTCCACACTTTTGTGTATTTTGCAGTCAACTATACTATCTAAAAGGCATTACTAGCCTTATTTAGGTAATTTAATTGCTGCTGTAACTATTGATATTATTGGCCATGTCTGAAAATGTCATTTAAACAGATTCCTCTGGAAATACAGAATTAGTTACAGACAGACAAGGTGATTTTTCTAATTCCACAAAGTATTATAGTGTTAGAATCAGAATACACACAAGCCCTGGCCTCTAATTACTTAACAGCATTCCCTGACCTAGATAATTTGTACCTTAAAATTGTAAGATTTTGTTTCATCCAATGCCATTGCAAAATATTTCACTCTAATTATATTTTAAAGTTAGTTTTGTTTTTCTATTCCAAGCCTGTTTCTGACTGTGTGACAGACTAGAACATTGGATGGAAAATTTAGCATTTGCAATTCAAATTCAAGAGAAGGCTTTAATGCTGAATACTTGTGGACAACATTTAAAAGTCCTGTAGAGTTAAACAGTGTAGATTTTTTCCAATACATGGTGAAATGACTTTACAGATATTATTCAGTTAAGATCTGGAGATAATATTAATATGGTACTTACACATCAAACTCACAACAGGCAAGTATTTTGTAAATTCAGCATTTAGTTATCTCTTATCCATTAACAAGAAGCAAAGCAAACAGCTCCCCCTTATATTCATGCCCCGAGCTAAGAAAGGGGAATGGAAAAGGTTCTTAGAATTACAAATAGAACCTTTAAATTGTGGAAACTTGATAATTTCATTTATGAAAAGCATTTCAGAACAACTTCTTTCTACACCAGTTGTTATTCAAATCATAGTGCTGAGGATAGAAAAAGACAAAACAAAACAAAAAGACAGTCAGAAAGAAAGAAAAAAAATAGGGGAATAGAAAAACAGAGAAAGAGAAAGAAAATAATCCTGCCGGGAATCCAGTTTCTTTTCAAAGACCAGGTAGAAGCACTGCATGTTTAAATGTGCACATTGAAAAAAATTGAGGAAAAGAAAAGCAGAGAGTGCTGACAAATGGAGAAAATACATAAAGAATACGAGCTGTTTTCAAAAAATAGATACCTGAAAATACGTGAATTCACCCATATAATTTTGAAATTACAATATGTATTTCATTGTGCAAATTGTGAATGCACATTTTCAAATACTAAAGATTTATATTTCTTATAGGACTTTGCAGGTTTTGAAGCCCTAAATATAAATTAAGAATAAAATTACTTAATGTGTAAGAATTCAGAGCAAGGCTTTTGCACCTTCTAAATCCCACTCAAGCCCTCAAAATAGGATTTAAGAGGGACTTACGTGTCTCATAGGCAATATGTAGCTGGGAGAATTTCACCCAAAGGGATAAAGCATATTAGCATTACTTCTGCAACTAGTTTCTCTACAGTCTCTTGGACTAATTATCTAAGACTAGAGTCTTTTCTTCATATAGTCTTTTAGTGTGGCAAGACTGATCATTTAGAAATATTAAATATTACAACAAGGCACAGGATTGGATATGCCATGATGGATTTGCACAGTCAGGTCTACAGGCAAAACGGGATACAAGAATGCTTTTTGATAAATCTGGGGCTAGTGAGTTGAGCCTCATCTTCTGAACATCTCTGAGAGATAAGCAAATATTCTTCCACCCATTTATAGACACATATATTGAAACAGAGAAGTTATTAATTGTTCAATACCGAGTACTGAGCCTATCTAGACTATTAACTGAATCCTAGTGAGGTACTTCCCCACAAATGAGTATTTCTGAATTAAAGGAAGAAATAAGAGCAGTGCTCCCAATTTGTTTCCACTTAGTGTGGTAAATCCGTTAAAAATATTACTGTAAAGAAAAAGATCTTAAGAAGTGTGAAGTTTCAACTAGACCATCAAGTACACCCAGATTCAGAAACACCAGGAAACATGTTGAGTCTGGAAGAGTGTATGAAAGCGTGGTGGTGCACTTAGTGGTGCTGCGTCTCCACATTAATCAGGATTTATTTTGTACTTCCCCATTCCAGACTTGTTCAAAAACTAACATCTGTGTAGAGAAAGTGAGATAATGATTCCTGCTCAGAAGAGGTGATATCTGAAACTTTTCTTGTACTACTGACTTATGGTGATGCTTCTACTGGGTCAGAATTTACAGCTTTCCAAATTTCCCTGGAAGTTACATCTTTTTAACCCTCACTTCATTTTGTTTTCCATCTATGTTGATCTTCATCACAGAAGATCAATCTTCATCAATCTATTTCATGTTATCTCTAGATTAAATTCCAGATGACTAACACCTTCTTCCATAAGTCAGCTATTTGATTTTTCTTCCCTTGTAAACTTCCCTGATCACAGATTTTGGTGGGCCACCGACATCCATGGAGCTTCAGTGCAGAATGTACTGCAAAAGCATGTAGGAATCCTTAGGTACAGTATTACCAACTACAAACAAGTGCCCTAAACACACCAGTTGTCTCTGTAGTTCATCTTTTGCTTGAGTTCTTTTTTTGCAACCCTCATTTTTACGTCCTAAAACAATCCCCAGACACTAAAAGATGTGTTTCACCCTTCTTGCTTAGCTCCTTATGTATTATTTTCCGAATGCTATGTGCAGCATATTAGCATTTTACAGTTTGGTAGAGTTCACCTAATAGAAGGTGTAGTTTTATCAAATGGATGTCTTAAAGTCCTGAAGGAAATAGCTTTCACAAGGGCATCCAGACTGGAGTGTGGAGACCGGTTCAACAGTAAAGAAGATTTGGGTTTAATGCTTTCTGTAAGTAAGCAAGCCCATTAGATATTTGGCAGAGATGAGAAATTGAACACCAGTTTCTCTTTTGGACACAGAGAAATTACATCAGCAGATTGTCAATATCCATGCTCAGCATATTCAGCTCTTCCAGGGAGCCTTCCGTACAACATGAAATAACACGGCTCCTGGCAAGGAGAGATCTTGAACCTCTTTGGAGAAAAAAAGTGAAGACATTTAAAGGGAAATGCAAATAGGTGATGGATTGGGTCCAATTAAACCTGTCTTGTCTCTTTGCTGTGAAGAGTACAATCAGTTTCTTCAAAATGCAGTGTATGCTCCTGCACAGCAGTGAAAGGAGAGTTGATGTGCTGGTAAAAAGCAATTTGAACACATGAAGCCACAACACAGTCATCTTCCAGAAACAATGTCTTCATGAATTCGCAATAATTTGTCTCTGAAATCCTAAATTTACTAGATTTGTATTTAACTATTAACATGTAAACAGACTCGAAAGAGATAATGAAGCTTGGCACGCGTATATGGTTAGGGACCACATATAGAGATGTGAGTATATTGAGTCCCGATGGCCAGATCCAACGTCCAGTGAACGCAAATGAAGAACTACATCAAGCATGAGATCAAGCCCTAATTTAAGATGCCAACACAATTAAGACTAGACTGTATTATGTCTGGAGCTATTGTGCCTGGTTACACTTGAAAAAAACAAATTACATGCAATGAAATCGGAACAGAATTTAAAAAAAAGGACAACTAGTTTTTCAAGATCAGTATCAGATGAGGAATGGATATAAAGTCCACTTTTACACATCTTAGCTTGTTTGACTCTTCCAAACACTAGCATCCACTTTTCAGCTTCCATGACCTTTTTACAACATCACCTTCACAAGTAGATAAGTTTGCTCTGAATTCTTAGTGTACGGTACATTATGCACACAGTGGTAATTGTAATTAATTCCAAAGGTATTTATAAAGAATCCAGTGATGTGTCCTGCATTTTCAGAGCAACATACCCTAGTTTTCATTCTAAATAGTACTTTGGGTTTATGAGTTTTTTTGTAGTGTTTTTTTAATTATTATTACTTTTTTTTTTCAAACTGCTTTTGAACAGTCAGGGGGAATTTTCCATGCAGAAGAAAAAGCGTTTTGCCTCCTCATTCCTATCTCTTCATTACAGAATGAACTAGGACCAGGCCCATAGTGGTGAAATAACAACTGATCTAAGAGCTCCTTCTAATATAGCAACATGTCTCCACCCAAAATTTGTTATAAGTCAGCATGCAAAGGTAGGTACATAAAGCACCACGATTTTTATACTCTAGATGAAATTGTCTGACACTAAGTATTCTGATTTTCTAATGTTGACCTGTAATTTTCTTTTTCTCCTTCATCTGCTGGAACGAGTTCTCTTGCCTAGTTTGAACTTCAAGTCACCTACAGAAAAAAAAGACTCAATCAACTATTACATAAATTGATTTCATAAACTGAAATAGTTACTAAATGTGAATATAGAAGGCTTTTTCACACAATGGTCCATGAATATTTAGCAGAGACCCTCAACTATTATGAATTTATGGATATTTCCATATTCTATTTCTCCAGCTATGTTGCTGAGGTATTGAAGAGAGAAAAATCCTAATTAAAAGTAATCTAAATTGGTTAAGAAATGCAAGAGAAAATCTGAATAAATCCCAGAATTGCCTGAACTAGGTAATGAATACAAATAGTTATTTTTAATAGGCCCATAAGAGATTAATAGAAATATCTCAAGTGATCTTCAGGCTTGCAGGTCATGGAAGCTAGTGGTGATGTTGCCTAACAGCTAATGCACAAGTGAGCCTGGTATACATAAATAAATGTCCATTTCTCTGTTAATGTGCAACATCCTACCCAGAATCTTCCACTTCAAGGAAAAAAAAAAAAAAAAACAGTAGAAGAAAATCAAGAAAGCACTGTTGATTTTCATCCAGTCAAAAAACAGACATTGCAGAGCAAAGATTTCCAGAACAATGGCAGAAATATGGTAGCTGGACGTCAAGTAATAAGTGACAAGACAGAACACGTTTGGTCCACACAAGGTAGATATTTTTTAAACAACCTTGCCCATGTCAAATTGGACACCAGATCTAAACTGGTTATCTGAGTCAGAGGTAAGCCCTCCTACAAAGGTCTACAATTTGAGAAAGTGAATTGTACTAACTTCCTGGCATCTGAAACTCAGTGAGATGAATCATAGGATTACAGAACAATTTGGATTGGAAGGGACCTTAGACATCATTTATTTCCAACCTCTCTGCCATAGGCGGGGACACCTTCCACTAAACCAGGCTGCTCAGAGCCCCATCCAGCCTGGCCTTAAACACTTCCAAGGATGGGGCAGTGCCTCACATGTTCCAGTGCCTCATCGCCTCCACAGTAAAGAAGTTTTTTCCAGTCAAATCTAAACCTACTGTTGGTCTTATTAAGTGAATACCTCCTAAAAACACTTTTAAAAGGGTGCTGAATATACACTGTGAGTAGAAGTGTTTCAACCCCAGCTGGCAGCTCAGCCCCACACAGCCCCTCCTTGCACACTTCGCCCTGTGAGTGCTGGAGAAAATCAGAAGAGTAAAACTGAGAAAACTTGTGGGTTGAGATAAAGGCAGTTCAACGTGCAAAGCAAAAGCCACCTGAACAAACAAAGCAAAAACAGGAATTCATTCACCCATCCCACGGGCAGGCAGGTGTTCAGCCACCCCCAGGAAAGCAGGCCTGCTTTCCATGACCATGACATGCAATAGTTACTCAGGAAGAAAAATGCCATCACCCAATTGTCCCCTCATTTATTTTTCCCCCAGCTTTATATGATGGGCATGACACTGTAAGGTGTGGAATACCTCTGTGGTCAGTTGGGGTCAGCTGTCTCAGCTGTATCCCATTCCAACTTCTTGCACACTCACAGTCCCCTCACTGGTGGAGTGGAGTGAGAAGTAGAAAAGGCCTTGACTTATTATAGACTTAGAGACAAGTAAAAACATCACCGTGTTATCAACATTTTTCTCGTAGTAAATCCAAAACACAGCATTGTACCAGCTACTGGGAAGAAAATTAACTCTATCCCAGCTGAAACCAGCACAAGAAATATAGAATTTATGTAGGTATTCCACAAGAGAAAAAAAGCATACCAGAATTTATTAGTCATGTAATTTATTAGTTGTTAATTACTTGCTTCTCTTTATTAACATATTACACCTCAGAGAATAACTCTAAGGTAGGTAAATTAAACTAGACTTCCTTTGCTGATGTGTAATTTGCAACACAAAGAATGTAAATAATGAGCGGAGATGGGAATGGAAGTTAGTGCCCCGACAATGATAATTTTATCCGAGTATTGCCTTTGGGGCTTAAATATGTGCAACAGGAATCACAGCAGGAAAGCAGAAGCTGGAGGTAATATATCAGAAACAAGAGTACAGAAATGAGCAGAAATGATCTGAACAGAACAAGGCACGGTCATAAAGAAATAGGAAAACTTCTGTATATCTTTGAAGAAGGAAGGGGAAATGACCTGGCAAACCCTCTTTAGGAGTGTCCCACAGGTATCAGCAGCAACATGAGAGAAGGATCCACGCTAATAGGCTGGCACTGCAGCAGAGGCATATTCCCACTCATGTTACATGTCTAAATTAGAGGGCAATTTCTGCTGGCCAAGAGAGAGAAGCATTCTCTCAGAAAGAATGGCCTGAGTGCTGGTGAGTAGAGTCTGCTTTCATCTTGCCTCTCCTCAGATGTGTCACTGCAGTTTCTGTGTTCAGGGCTATCACAGCCCCTGCCCATAATAAAAATAGAATGGAAAATTTGTATATATCTAGTACACGTTTAATATTTATTCCTGTTACCACCACTGCTTCTACAGACTGTGCATCGTTCTGTGCCACATGTTACCCTGACACTGCCCTCAGTGTGAATGAGAGCATTCATGGATTAAGATGACCACAGTAATAGTGAAGAGTGCACCAGAGATTTGAGATTTGACAGAAATATAATAAAATGGACACATTGTAGTGATTCAAGATGGAACCAATCCGGGCCCATTCAATCTGTGAGAAGCTTTCCCTTGACCTCAATGAACATTGAACTGAGTGCTATGACTTCAAATACTTGCCTATTTTATGCAAGTCACAAAGGCTAGATGCTTTATCCTGCAGGTCTTGATCTTTATACTAGTCAGTGAGAAAGGAGTAGTTTTGATCAGGTAAATGAAATCTTGAAGTGGATAAAATCATGAGTGTTATTAATATAATTTTTAAGTGTGAATAAGAGCATGGGTGTTTGTGTCAAGAAAGACTTTTTCAGATTTTTTCCCTGCAAATAAGAATAAATGAAGACAAAAAAAGAATATTTAAAGAGAGATAAATGCATAATCAAACTAATTGTCCAGATTCTCGGAGGGGAAAAGAAAATAAAAAACCCTTATTGGTTTTGTGTTTCCAAAATGTCTGTTGCTCAATGAACTGGAATCAAGTATTTTTGGAACTTTAACTTGAATAGGCGAGGTATAAGCTCAGATCTCTGCTTAAAAAATGGAATAATGGTGCAAAACTGTCTCACAAAACTAATTTACCTGGCACTAAGTAAAGTACGGCTGTTGAGAAAATCTCACACTTAAATTACAAAAGCGGTATATGTTTGTATGCTTCCTGAATAATATTAAGAATTATCAATTAGAAAGGAAGGGTCTTTGCAAGCTTTAAATAACATAAACCAGGGGGTTATGGACACAAGCAATGACATGGCAGCCACATATGAATTCACATATGAATGAACACAGCCCAGCATGAAGCACAATACATCACTTTCAAACTTTTATAACGCAGTCACTTAATAAATGCATGCACATGGTGCTCTTCTGAAGTGAAATATTCCTTCTTTGGGGGAAATACACAGACTTACTTGGGATTAAGATGCTTTCTAAGTTATCAGGATTGTATATAGTGTTTGGCATTGACAGAAAGACTCCACTGAGTCCACTGATTTACTCCAGAACAATATAATTTAGTTTTTTAGAAGCTCTTGTGTACAACAAAGCTACAGAAGTTAAATAATGAAAAACAGAAGAGATAGAAAGGAGAACAGAGAGTAATATATAAGGAAAATGTAATTCAATTTTATTTGAAATCTGGGAAGCAAAATATTTGATAAGAAAGTAAAAAATATAGAAAATTAATTCAAAAATTTAAGACCTCTCTAGTTAATTGCTAATGAATCATTTTGACATATATCTGGTAAACGTCATGTTTTAACTAGAGGAATGGTCTAATGACATCCAGAACATGTTTCAATGCTTGTTTATATTGGGATCAAGGTCTGCAAAAGTACTTTTTTAAGGAGTACCTGAGCTCAGGACAAAAAGCTTCAGAAGAATAATAATTGGGAGACAATGTGAAGTGAAATTGTGAAAAACATGGAGCAAGAGGGGAAAAAAAAAAAAAAAAGATAACAGAAACACCCAGGTCAGATGAAAACTTTAAAAACAAAAAATCTGAAAAGTTAGTGTATTAATATAAATCTGCTGGAAATTCTTGGGAGTTTTGCCGTGACCACTGATGGGAACAAAGTCCGAACTTATGCCAGTAACTTCAGAATATTCCAGCTAGAGATTGAGAGAAGTAAGGAAGTCTATCAATTAATTTCATCTATGTAGTCTGCATTTTCTCTCTTGCCATTGTACTCATTCTATTTGCCTGTCTGTTTATATATTTTTGTGTCTGAAGAAAATTAAAACTGGAGAAGAACTAAAAACACCTTTTTTTTTTTTTTTCTCTGCCTTTTTTTTTCCTCCAGAATATATTCGTCTGTTTTGTCCCATAACTTTCTTTCGGAAGAAAAGAAAGACCAGTCCTATGATATTATGTAGCTTTCATCTCCATGATGAATTCTCACTATATTGTTTTCTGTAATTCATCTTTCCTTGGTCTGAGAAGTGTGCTATTTCCCTAAAGAAAAAGTAGAACAGCCTCATAAATCTCACTGTTTGGCAGATTCCCAGAACTGACACTAATTCTGCTTTAGCCTATTTTAACAATAATCAGTATTTAGAGGTAAAAGGGGTAAAGTTTGACCAGGTTATTTTTCTTTCATATTTAAATATGTTAATGCAGTAGGACTGACATTTTCTGAATTGAGAAAATACTGGGGGAAATTGTTTCATGGGTTGTCATGATTTATTCTGATTTATTAACCAACAAATATATTTTTTAAAAAAAGTTTGACAAAAGCAGGAAAACATTAAGAAAGAAAATGTAATCACCTACTCTCTTTTTTTTTTTTTTTTCCACTGAAAAAAAAACCTGAAGAAATGGAGCTATTAATCATAGCAACATGATGGCAAGGACTGTTTTCTGTCACTGTGTCCAGTCTTCTGCCATCAGTGGAAAGATATTAATCTCTTGATTCCTGTGGAATTGTTTTCCTCTGTTATTCTCTCTTTTGTTGCCCTGTGAACAACAGATCCAGTCCTTGCTTTTCTTCTCTGTTACTCATAACCTCCCCATGCATATTTTCAAGAGCATGTGTACAAAACATTTCATTTATGCAGCAAGGTGAATAATACTTTTGGAAACATGAGGCTGGTAACGTCATGTTAGCTTTTATTTTAGTTTTTTGTTTTGTTTTTCTAAAACATCTGAGAGTATATAGTCATGCGAAGCTGAGAACAAAGTCTTTTAGGATGTGATTCATTTTGACTCCTTTTTCCAGGAAACACTAAATTATCGAAGGTGAGTTGAAGTCCTCTGTAGTGATGCAAAGGCTCAGCAGGTGATAGAGACATCAGGGATTTCCAGATCACTGCACTAATATAGGCAGAAGTCTGTGGCTAGGCTGATTAACATTGTGGCCTTACCTGCAGAAACCAGACCAACCAAGAAATGGACCATTCCTCTCTATCTGTACTTCCAGATTATTGTACACAGCTGCCTCAGTGCACTGCCCCAAAGGTTATGTGCTCCTTTCTGCACGAAGCTGCAGAGCAGAAAGATCTTTTCCCTTGTGCGGTAGAGAGAGATTTAAGCTCAGTCTCTGGAATCAAAAGCGGACCAATTCTGGTATAAAGCAGATTTATATTGAAATGTCACGATTTACACTGGTCTGTAATTCATTTGTTCGATATACGTAAAAAGGTTGTCTGAGAACATAGAGGCTATTGTATATATGTTTAGAATTTCTACTTCGTGCTCCCACCCCCCCATTTTCTGATATCCACTTGAAACCTGTGTTCATGAATTCATACACAGTTATTTATATACTAACTTATTTTTGGTATTCTTAGAAAAAGTCTGGTTTTTATTAAAATTAATCCGAGGCCATTATTTTGTTGCTCTCAGCCTGAAAAAGGTTCAAGAATAGCTTTTGCTCTGCCTTTGATGGTACCATCCATTCTCCTGCCTGTGGCTGTTTATTCACTTAAAGGTGTCTTTGAAATATTATCTAATTCCTTGCTCTGTACGATAGTGTTCTTTGCTGTTTTATGGAATGAGTAACAGACTCAAGTCAATAAAAAGAATTAGAATTAAAATCAATTGGCTTCATTCTTCTGCGCCTTTATGGAAAATAATGACATATAACATGCAATATTGTATCATTATCTCTTTAACAATTCTCATAAATTATGAACATATACTTCATTTATTCTTACCTATCTGGTGCTCTTATTATACATTTGCTTCCTTAATTAATGCAATAGCTTCATTCTTTTCCTCCTGGAAAAGAACTATTTATACCAGGAAAACTTGCTAGTCTATTAAACATAAATTGGTGAGTAGTTGAGATGCAGACCAAAAAAAAAAAAAAAAAAAAAAAGAAAAAAGAAAAAAAAAAGAAAAAAAAAGGTCTTCATTTAAAAAAATAATAAGGAAAGAAAAAAAAAATTAGAAAGTTCTATAGGTGCAAAGAGGGAAGGGCAGAAAATGCATACACATGTGTGTCTCTTTATAATTGAAATTAAATTTAAGGACATGGAAAACAGCCCGAGAGGATAATAGCAAGAGAATTTAATGTACGCTCAGCTTTTTCAGTGAGAAAATCTGTGACTCCAATTGTCTTCAGAGCCTAAAATATGCAGTATTATTACAGATTTCTGGATGGTGAACATCTAAGTGATATATTCACCTATTGCACTTATTATTTTTTAAGGGTATCTGGGGATTCTTTCTCCCACGAAGATGGTCTGAGACTTTGGGTTCTAGAGAGACTCCATTACAATACAAAGGCAAAAGCACAAATGTAAAAGCCTAGGAAGGGCTGTGTTTGTTGCTCTTTTCTTAAAGACGACTGAACATCTGTTAACCAAATTTCATCAGTCATGCCCAGGCTGCCTTGTCATTGTGTAAGATGCAGTCCTTCCTAATGAGCGAATTGTGCAATATTTCAAGAATAGAGAGCTGACCCGAAGCACACTGAGGCATTTGAAATATTCATATTACTGTGAGAGATTTTGCACAAAACCTTAAGACCACAAAGGGCTGTGTTTCACGTTTCTCTTGCTGATGAATACTGTACTAAACCAGAATAGCCTGAGAAAGACGAATTAAAACATAATATAAAGTATGAATTCCTACGTATTATGAGTTATCCTGGAAAGAACTAAGTAGATATTTACCATAAATTATGCTAATAATATTTCATACCTTTCTTCAGCCCAGACCACACAACTCTGGACCACAGTTTGTCCAGTTCCAAGGAATGATTGGGCAAGCCTGAAAACAGCCCTGTAACCTCTGGTAATTGAAAATTTAAGACTGAAAATGAAGGAGCTTCAAGACAGGATGCTTAACAGAAAAACCTGTTGCTGCAATGGTTTACAATAGAATGTTTACTGGAATTACAGTTTCCCTCTGGATCTCCAAGCAAATGGAGGTTTTGTCTTCTGTAGCTGAAACAGATAGTGCTCAGCTGAAAACATGCAGAAAGTTGAAATAGGAATTTAAAGGCAGGATTTGTTTGAGAACCCAAGAGTTGATGATTATTCCAGAAATAATATACAATTATTTTGTCCTTCCAGTAGAAAACATGGGATATATCATCACCATGCACATTTAAGATGGAATTGATGCAGAAACACATCTTTACTGCAGTGTCGCAACCGGCAAACATTTTATATTAAAGACTTTTATGGGGTTTTTAACAAGTATTTTTTATATTTTTGATTGATTTTGCCCTTTCTTCTAAAATTAAAATAGCATTCTTTCGTCCAATGTATCTTTATTTCTTGTTTTCCTTTCCCTTGTTTCATATTTAATGAAAAAAATGGTAAGCATAGGAAGGAAAGCCAAAACTTGAGCCTTTTTCCAACAAAAACGTATTTCCCTGAAACACTTAACATACCTGGAAATACTTACTTTAATTTTGACTGAAAACTTTTACAGGGGGTTCCAGCTGGCTTGAGTTATATAGTTCACTGGCCATCTAGCATAAGAACAGGAATATTTGGCTCTGTCTTTTCAGTTCATAAATATTATCTCTCTTCCACGATAGATCTGTACACTAATAGTGAGCAAAGACAGTCCCAGAATCGAACACGGGGCAGAACTGCATGTGCAGGTTGTACTCCAAACTCTCTGAAGACAAGCACATTCTGCTTTAGAGAGCTATGGCACAGACCAATAAATTTCAATGCGAAGATTTCTAAGATTTCTGAAACTCATCAGAATTTGTCCCTCTTATATTTAGATCTCATTACTTGAGTCAGTGTTCTCCCTCCATCATCTTATCCGTACAGGAAAACACTCCAATGGGAGACTATACTAATTGTTTATAATTTGTGTTATGATACTTAGGGAGAAAAATAAAATAAAATGGATATTTTACTGGTGTATTAAAACAGAAAAATCCTTTCCTGCAGCAAATGACTGTTTAACTCCACTCAGATCTTCAAATATTTATACAGAACTATCTTTTTTTTTGTTCTAGATTGGAGTGAGATATAAATATGAAAATATGCACCATAGAAAGAATATTTATTCTAAATATATTCCTCCAGAAAGCCTAAGCCTGATATCAGAGCTCTCAGAACCAGAGTTTCAATAAGAAAAGCCACAATAATGACAAATAATATATTGGCTATTGTTTTTATAATTGTTATCTTAAGAGCTTGCCTGAACCAAATGCTTGCAGATACTTTCGTAAAACAGCACTATTTACCATATATAAACTAAACTGAAAAATAAAAATACTTTGTATCAGTTTTTCCAAGCAAAAAATAAAAGGGTTTTGACAGAATCTTCTTCTTTTTTGCCCTTACTAAGAGCTCTAGAAAAACAGCTTTTCTGCAGATCTCAGTTACTACATTTTCTTTACTAATGAATTCATCACAGTTGTTGCCATAAATTAAAGCAGATTTAACCTCTCCTATTCTAGTTAATCCTCTCAACTAAGATTTTCTGAAACTAAAGCCTAACACTCAGTTCCTTAACACGTTAAGATGGCAGAGTTACGTTTTTCTAGGAGATGAGTCCTTTTGAACAGCAGGCTGCTTGCTTAGAACCCTTAAGTTTCAGTCTGTTTTGGACTCATTATATGTTCCAAAGGAAGGTTTTGCTGCCTGCCAAAGCGTTAAGATGGGGGAGAAAACTCATGAGCCCACATGTTTTTAAAGAGAGAGAAAAAGGTCTTTGTCTAGAATTGTCCACCCTGATCCTTCAGAAAACCGAAATAGTTGATTTACTTCATCGCTGAAGGACTGCTAAGATAAGCGTAAGACATTTTACTGACTGAAATTTCCGATATCAGTATTGTTATCCACTTGCTAAGAAGCCCACGGAAAGAAATGTGGCCAAGGCCAGCTATCAAAGCAGAACCTCCCAGTCCTTAGGAGGTTCATGTACCTGGTAAGGACATAATAGACCCTCTGCTGAAGTGGCGTCTCCTGCCAGCAAAGCCAGCAGGGGTCTTGCTGAACTTGCCACAGCTGGAATTCACTCTTTCTGCATGGCGCACTTATATTATTCATTAAGTCACTTTTTGTCTCTGTACAAAACTGTACCAGCACATCCCTACCACCATTAATTTCTGGAAGGAGAGAAAAGATTCTTAGTCTTGGAAACACCTTGAAAACAGAAGCAGCAGTACAAAGAGCACAGCCACACAGCAGACAAACCTTTGATTTCAGACACTGGTAGATGAGGGAGATTTGTCTTCTGTTGTTATAGTTTCATGGTCTTTTAACAGAGCATCAAATAGAAGATGCTGAGAAATTATCAGGCCAATATTATTCTATTAATATTCAGATCTTGTTCAAACAGCAAGAAAAGAATGCTTCCCTTAATGTGAAATAAAAGGCATTTTTCTTGGAGGATCTGTGCTTCTAAACAAAGGTAAAGTGTGATGGAAGTTTGTTAATTTCTTTTCCCAATTACACAACAATATTTTCCCATGATAACAAAACTGGAAAGAAGCTGTACTACTTGGTAAACAAGCTTGCATGCTGTGTGCCATTTTCTGTCACTATTTATGCTGTGCTCTGAACAGGGGATACTTGCCCTTTGGAGGAACAAGATAAAGACAAACATATGGGCCAGGCTTTTTGTTCAGGTCCTAATTTCTCTAAACTCTTTATTATGCAGCCAGACTGGCTAAAGTCATTTAGAGGAATGCCAACAGCTCTTATCACTGTTTCTTTATTTTTCTGTACCTGAACACACCACAATTAGGAAATAATTCTCAGTTATTCCCACGCTTATCTCTCAAAACCCTTTTCTCCCTCTGCATGCTTGCATCAACCACTGAGCACAGGCCAGGAAAGCATTCTCCACACCACTATCTGTTTTCCTTATGAAAAACATTTTTTGAGTCTTTGACTGAACCAGTCCTCAGAAGTATAGATGGTGGTAAGTCCTTTCGTGGAACCATAAAATATGCCGAGTTAGAAGCGAGTCATCAGGATCATTAAGTCCAACTCCTGGCCCTGCATAGAACACTCCAACAATCCCACCACGTTCCTTAGAGCCTTGTCCAAACACTCCTTGAACTCCATCAGGCTTGGTGCTGTGATCACTGCCCTGGGGAGCCTGTTCCAGTGCCCAGTCACCCACTCGGGGGAGAACCTTTTGCTGAAAGCCAGCCTAAACCTCCCGTGATACAACTTCATGCCTTTTCCTGGAGTCTTGTCCCTGATCACCACAGAGCAGAGACCAGTGCCTGCCCCTCCTCTTCCCCTCACAAGGAAGTTGTAACTGCAATGAGGTCTCTCTGAGCAGAGCAAGTGCCCTCAGCCACTCCTCACACAGCTTCCCCTCAAGGCCCCTCACCACCCTCGTTTCCCTCCTTTGGATACTCTCTAATGGCTTTATATCTTTTTTATATTGTGGCACCTAAAACTGCCCCCAGGACTCGAGGTGAGGCTGCACCAGGGCAGAACAGAGCGGGACAATCCCCTCCTTTATCTGCCTGGTTCTTAATCGTGGTGTCTCTCAATCAGGAGATAGAAAAATACTTTCCTAATATCTGTGCCATTTGCATCTTTGTGTAAGCAGGCTTTGACATGTCACCCAGAACGAGCTGGGAGAAGATTCACATTCAACACAACCACCTGCCAGGGGTTCCCCACATTCAATTCCCAAGGTGGATATGTCCTCAAAGTCTCTGTGTAAAGATTTTGCATGATTAAAAGGAGCTTTGTCCAACGTACCACATCTCTTTAGGAGATAAAATCTGGAAAGCAACCTTACTTAGTAGCTGTTGCCCTTTAAACAAGGGTGATCTCCATTAGTTATTCATTCACTTCGAAACACAGAATCATAGAACGGTTTGGGTTGGAAGAAACCTTAAAGATCACCTAGATACAATTCCCCTTTTATGGGCCAAGTAAATGCGTTAAGTGAAACAGGATGCACCGAGAAGAGAGCTGGGTTAATTCTTTAAAGTAGCTATCATAGTCAGATAGAGACTAGACTTTGGCCAAAAAAATCTGGTTGAGGATCTTTTCTGGGACTTGGTGTCTATTCCCCATCCTGGAAGTGTTCAAGACCAGGCTGGACAGGGAAGGTGGAAAGTGTGAGGAGAGGTGTCCCTGACCATGGCAGGGCAGCTGGAACTAGATCGTTTTCAAAGCCCTTCTAGCCCAACCCTAATCATTCCATGATTCTATTTCACTTAGATCTTCACTAAAACATACAGAGTTAGATGTTAAACACACACACACACACACACAGAATTCACCTCCATACCACACCAGAAACATCTCCCAAGCACAGCACATTAACCCCACAGAGGTTAGGAACCGGTAAGAAGGTTTATAACACAGAGGAAAAAAACACTCCGATATGTGAAACAGCTGCTTTCACACAGTTTGTTCAGTGATACTTCCCATATATGCTGAACAGCCTTGGAAGCAAAAGGTCCTCTCTAGAGGAAAAGATCACAGGTGGCAAACTGAGACACTCTATTGGTGTTCAAGCTCAGATGTTTATGAAGTCAATAGAGTGCAGAGGTTTTTTTAGACAGTTGCTTCCAGTAGTGAAGACAAATGAATAACAACACCCAATGAGCTGTGACTGGAACCCTACAAAATGTTTTGCTCATAAACTGAATTTTCATGCATGAAAAATAAAAACCTTCAGAGACCAGGACTGCTTGATGGTTATTTTAAAAAGCCGAAAATTTGGAAACCAAATTTCATCTACATCTTTTTCTCAATCAAGTGTTTCTCAGTACATGCATGAGAATTTCAAGCAGGTTTTTTTTTTATTTGTTAGCCCGATGTCCCATGAGTAGTTACCATATGTAAAAGAAACAGTTTTTGCCAGCAGGATAAAAGCAGAGAAGTAACAAGGTGCTAAATGTGAAACTTCTGTACAGCATCAGATATTACACAGAAACCAAAGAACAGTTTTCACAAAAGCTGACAAAACTGAATTGAGACCTATTTATTTATTCAGCGTGGGTTTGTTTTGCTTTTTCTTCTTTTTCTTTTGTGAAACTCTATATAGACTTTCAGGAAATCCTTTTCTCATTCAGTTTAGGGATTATTTTCATTCATTTTAAAAGTAATCCATAAAAATTGCATTCACATCTAAAAAGTGATCCTGGATTTTTCATAACTGTAGTAGTGATTAGAATGAAATCAAATAGAGTGACTTGTTCTGCTTATGTTCTTACATTTTTCTTTCAGTATGAAAAAGGAAAAAGTAGTGAAGATAAAAATAATTTTACTCATTTTTTTGTAAATTAAATTCAAAATTATTTTCAGTTCTCAGTGTTATGTGTGCAATATGCAGCACTGTTTTCTTTATGGCTTCTAGACTTTTGTGGTATTTCTTGATTTTGGAAGTATCCTCTCATTTCTAATGCATTGTTTCAGCAAGTTTTAGTCAGCTGGTTTATTTCAGGACCACACACTTACTGACAATTTTACCCACTCAGGTAGGTGGCATACTTCATGTTCCTTGTCATTTCTATGCAGTTCTCTATGCAGTGCTTGGATTGTATATTGCTCATGTATCCCCTTCTAAAACTGAGTTATCAAAACCTTAAAGTTTCAAAAGCTGCTACAGGCTTCAGGTCGCTGGCAATAAGGTACCTCCCGAGACACAGAGTTCAGACTTGCTTTTTGCAAGCAAAAGTGACACACGAGCAACACTGAAAACTCAACCATTCTACCTCTGTTTTGCTTCTATGACCACGTTACTAAGCCATTTCCTGAGCGTCGTTCTTCTGTTCTTAGAAAATATTTTTTAAAACCTTTGCTCATTTTCTTTCCAGCCATTATATACATATTTTCTCTTCTACTGGCATCTCTCTCTCTAAGTAGCTTGCCTTGCTTTCTAATGTTTACCCTCTCAAAATGTTTATTTGCTGCTGTCATATGCTGTTGCCTTTCATTTCACCAGGCTAAAAGCACCCAGCTGCTTTCATCTACAGTAGTTCGAAGGATTCTCCTTTCTCCGGTCTCTGTAACAGTCCCTCTTTGTGCTTTCTCCCATTTGATTTTGTTCCCATAATCATTCCCGGTATTTCTTATCAAGCCACAGGAGTACATTGTGCAAATGACATTTGTTCTTCCCTGTATAGCCAGGATCCTACAACTATCCAAATTAAACTGATAATAATAATTGGTGAAAAATAGCTGCACCCAAGATTAGTATCTTCATCTCTATCAGTCTTTGTTCTAAATGCAAAATTCTTCCTATCATTCTTGGAGAGAACAGTATGGCAATTCAGTCTGTTAAATTAATTTGGTTTTGATTCCTCCTGTCCTCTTGACGATGCAGTTATTCCTGCATGATATTCTCATCTTTCTCTGTAATGATAGAGCCTCCCATAATAAGTTAAACTAGCACATTTCATTTCAAATATAAAGCCTTGGTTTACAAAACTTTCTGTCATTTTCCTATTTGTCGCGAAATCAGGTTTTACTGTGATATCTTTAGTAGCACTGAACTGTGGAAACACTTTAGCTAGTGGAAAGAAATTAGTTTTTAAAGAAAATTTGTGATTTGTATATGTTGAAAATTTGCATTTTGATCATATGGAATTGCTGTTTCGACACACAAATGTGTTTAATCCAGAATTTACAGTAAGTTATCTTAAATCAAGAGATTCTTAACCCACAGTATCCTGAATAGAAGATGGAAGAAAAACAATCTCCTTTTCTTTTTCCCTCCTTTTTAAAAGAAACAATTATTTTCTCTTTCACATAGATGCACACACACACACACATAACCACTCTCTTAACTATTCATTACATTCTTAGAAGAGAACTAAGTTAAACTATCCTCTGAGGATAACAAAATGCAAAATTAACTCTGGACTGAATGAAGTGCATATGGCCATGGAGAATTATTTGTGAGCTATTCCCAGTGAAATGTGCATATCTAATTTGATTCCAATTGTGTTTCGTGAAGAAATAAAGTCTTTAGTGTCACATCCCTACTGCACTTTTTTTCATCAAAACTTAAGCATCAGGCAGCACCAAAATTTTCTCATTGAAGTCTTCATTTCTCTCTTCCGTCTTCTATTTCTCCCTCATACTTTCAAACTCCACTCACAAGAACTATTCGAGAACAGATTATTAAACTTGAGGTAGTCTTTGCATGGCAAAAAAAGCCCAGTCTCACTGGTTGTTCTATGTTTAGGGGTTCAGCATGATTGTGCTATTCTGGACAGCCATGTTTGTATTTTCAGGCCCTCTTGAGACCACAGGGATGGGGTTTATGACATGTATTTCAGAATCATTCTTCTTCATAAGCTGCAAACCTGGTGAGTAAAGCATTTGACACTGTCCTGCATGCCATCCTCGTCTCTCAAAAGGAGAGGCATGGATTTGATGGATGGACCATTAAGTGGATGAGGAATTGACTGGATGGTCAAACTCAAAGACTTGTGGTCAGTGGCTTGATGTGTTAGTGGAGACACCTCACGGGTGAGTATTGGGACCAACACTGCTTAAGGTCTTTGTCATCAAGACGGGCAGCAGGGTCTGAGGGCACTGTCAGCACTTTTGCCAACATCACCGAGCTGTGTGGTGAGGTCACATGCTGGAGGGAAGGAATGCCATCCAGAGGGTCCTGGACAGGCCGGAGAGGTGGAACTCTCTGAACGTCATGAAGTTCAACAAGGCCGAGTGCCAGGTCCTGCACTTGTGTTGGAGCAACCTCAAGCACAAGTGAAGGCTAAGCAGAGAATGATTTGAGAGCAGCTCTGAGGAGAAGGACTTGGGAGTGTTGGTTAATGAGAAGCTCCATATGACCCAGCCACATGCACTGGAAGCCCAGAAAGCCCAGCGATGTCCTGGGTTGCATCCGAAGCACCATGGGCAGCAGGTCGAGGAAGGGGATTCTCCCTCTCTGATCCACTCTGGTGAGACTCCACCTGAAGTGCTGCATCCAGATCTGTGGTTCACAGCACAAATAGGACATGGACCTGTTGGAGTGAGTCCGGAGAAGGCAGAATTATCAGGATCCGTCCTTTCCACTGTCTCTGAGGAACTCTGATGGTTTCAACACAACCCACTGTGTCCATCCTTTCACATCCACCTGGATCGCTGCTTTATTTAAATGTCCATAACAGGATCCTCTCTTTATTTTCTCTAAAACAGTGTTTGGTTGCAATTTAACCTCATCTAAAAATTTTTTTCACACAATGAAACTGCAAAATTCTATGAAGACAGAAAACTCTGCAAAAATTGGTTGGTGTTCAGTCCCACAAATTAGGAAAAAATACTGGAGAAGGAATAGGGCTTGGTTATGGTGATGTGTTCCAGAAGAGAAGCATTATATTTTTCTGAATTTGGATAGAAAAATGTAATTTAAGAGGAAAATACATATTTCAGAATATTGTTACTTTATAGGAGCTGTAACATTCGATCTGGGGCTAAAAGTCCTTTTCCCTCTTCTTAGCAATCAAGAGTTCAGATGTGAATGGAGCAGACTTCAGTCAGATATTTATTCTTTGACTACTTGCTGAACAAAACCTAATCAGAATTAATTGAATTTCAGAATAAGTCTCATGACCACCTTATCCTAATATCAACTGTGAGAATAAACGCTATTTTTATTCAGGTAATGATAACCTGTCTAAAGCCACTTCCTCCACCTCTTTGTGGCTTACTCATTCTTTCCAGAAATTCCTTTCAGGAAAGGTATTATTGACAGGGTATATTGTTACATATGTAAATGGATAAGAAGCAACAGCCTAGCAAATGGCACCTCTTATTATGAGGAAATTGAACTGCAAGGTTTTTTTCATGTCTAAAATTAACTTTAGAAGAGACTGTCATGCGTTGATCATTTCTCACTCATGGCAAACAAGGCTGTAATATATCATAAGTGAAAAAATAACCCAATAATGCAGCACAGCAGCAAGACAATCAAATGAAAAGGGTAAGATTCATTTCATATGCACTAGTTCTGTGAACTTTCGATAAGAATCTTGCATTCTTGTATAATCAGCAGCCAGAAAAAAGGATTTTGGGGACACTTGTTTTAGAAGTCTATTTCATGATGGCGTGATTCTCATTCAAAAATTCCCCTTTCTCTCCTCCAAATATAAAGGCAGCTTGGAAGCAATGCCAGTGCTGCAATAGTTACATTTACTTACACGAATCCCAGTGCAGATGTTTGGCAAGTGCTTTCTCTCTGCTCTGAGGTGTGCATGAAGCCATTGCCCCTCAACTTCCTCTTACTGCCTTCAGGCATTTACGGTTGCTCCGGAGTAAAGATATAACATGGAGCCATTTGAGCTCTCTCTGTCCATTTCACAGCAAAATCAAAGGAGTCTTTAAATCCTCTTCAGTACTAATCTCTTTCACAGCTTCAGTCTACTGGACACGGAGTCTTGTGAAGATTTTGAGGATAATTCATGAGGAAGACGCAGATGTACAGCAGGCTCAATGATGCAAATGAGCAGGGGAATGAGAGACTCCGAGCACTGCAAAGAGGTAAATATCCCATAGAGAGGAAGGAAGGAAGGAAGGAAGGAAGGAAGGAAGGATTTAATAGATG
Organism: Cnemophilus loriae; assembly: GCA_013397755.1. Taxonomy (NCBI): domain Eukaryota; kingdom Metazoa; phylum Chordata; class Aves; order Passeriformes; family Corvidae; genus Cnemophilus; species Cnemophilus loriae. The sequence goes on along the minus strand of VZTF01005778.1, from coordinate 559,358 downwards.
TCATAAATCTGTCTCTGGTTCCAAGGCTTTAGAAAACTCTTCTCATTCTAATACATCTTTGTGTGACTTTAAAAGTTACTAGACCATGAGACTATGCCATCCATCACAAAAATGTGCTAGACTATTTTTATCAGTTGATGTAGTATAAGTGGCAACACGCATGTAATCCTACTGTCTTTGCTACATGCTCAAATAAGGACAGCATCTAACAAATAATTCCAATAATTCATTAACATTTATCAAAGTATAACAACTTTGGACTGATTCATACTTGCTTTTATACCCCTGGACCCATTTGGTAATTTAGCTTGCATCTAACAATGAATTTATTCTGGAACGACCTAGGATCTCTCTTTGGATATTTACTTGAAATTCAAATGGCCTTAATTCAGTGTAACTTCGGAAGTGAATAAAAAAATCAAAGTAAGACCACTTTAATTCTCAGTCAGAGATCCACATGACAGTTTAATGAGATTGAAATAATCCACTTTAATAATTAATTCAGAATAATTCTGCAAGTGTCTCACCTCTGTATAGACAAACCCCTAATAGTTCTGTAATGCTACAGCTCAGAAAAAGTAAAGCCTCCAGTTCAGTCTGTATGAAAAAGCACAGAAATTAACTCAAATGCTGACTGTGTCTGATCACATACCTATCACTTAAGAAAATATATAAGAAAAAGAAAGAAGGGGAAAGAAAGGATAAGAGTAGATAGTGGAGAGGAAAGATAACACCACCCATGGATCCAGAGGTTAGGCTGGTTGTTGCCACTTCCATGAGAAATGATGGTCGCAGTCTTGACCATCAAGGATCGGGGAAGCCTCCACAACATAAAGTTTGGTGGGTTAATATATATTCAGGTTAAGGTGGGAACACACAGATACCTCCCCTTGGGGGGCAGTTTTACACTGTCTGATGCATCTTTGGATCATGCACAGTCCTGTGGTGGAAGGGCCCCAGAGATGAGTCTCGGGTGCTTTGGTGAATCTTTGATGTTTTTTGACACCTTCTAACACATGACAGCTGCCTCTCATGTCAGTGCAGCTGAGCCAGTTATGCGCCATCAGAAGGGATAAAAACCTTCAGGTCCACATGGGAATGTCCTGATACTTCTCCCTGGAATCCACTTATTTAAAATATATTAATCAATTTCCTGAAAGTGCAGGAGGTTTTTTGTTTGTTTGTTTGTTTGTTTGTTTGTTTTTATAACTAATGTTCCACATTTTTGAACAGTGTCTTCTTCTTATAGGTCCACATTTTGAGGCTAGGCTGTTGGGCTCATTATCTCTGAATGACTTCTCAAGTTTTTAGTGAGTCAGTATGCCTTTATCCACTACTTCTCAAATGGTATAAATGGTCTTGAAATTCTCATGTCCCTCTTTGCACTGGTTAACGGATAGGTATTCATCTATCCTTTAATTCTAATCATGAGCTCCCTCATTTGTCCTTGTTTCGTATGAGCTGTTAAGGATCCTCCAACATCCCCTAACTACTGTAACTCAGTCTGAAGTTTTGGAATAGCATTTGTACTACTACCTGAAAAAAAGGTAAAGAGTGGGTTTGTCCAGGCTAAGCTCAATTTGGCAATATTATCCAACAGTCTCCTAGGTCACCATATGCCAGTGATGTTGTTACTTACAAGTTAGCATTCCAAGTTATGTGCTCAAAGTTAACATCCCTTCTGCAGCCAAAAAAAAAAAAAGTGGAAAAAGGAAAGGAAACTAGATATTCTTCTTTTGTCCTTCTAGGGCTGTAATGAGAACAAATGGAAGTGACCTTACATTGCGGGACACTCCTTTTAGTGTTTTAATACAAATTTCATTACACTGAAAGTCTTGCAAGGTATTCATTAGAACATTCATAAAGTCTTTGTGGAGGGCTTAATAGCTAAAACAAGCTATTGAAATTAGCCAATCATTCTATAATTGAACTCCCTATGAATCTTTTACTGCAGTAAGGTGAAGTAAGTTGCCTGAGGTACTGGATGTGTGTTTTAGTGCTTGGTTGCATGCAAAATAAATGAAACTGATAAAAGTAATGTGTAAGACTTCACAACTCTTCTTTGGTGTGTTTCTTACAGCTTTGAGCATTTTAGTTGAATCCATATTGAATTCTAGACAATTTTTTTGTCATTCTTCAGAGAGATTTTCATTGTGTCTTTTCCCATATGTCACACAACCAAAATAACCATTTTATACTGTGGAAAATATGGTAATTGATTTTTTGTACTGTTATCCTTAAGACGTAGGTTTTCCTTCTCCTAGCTCAGAAAAGATTATTCACCCCTGGAACAGTAATATTCATATTAGTGCCAATCTTTAAGCTGCCTCTGTAATGAAGAAGCTATTGCAATGGGTGCTATACAAACACACATATACAAAAAAAATCTTAGAGAATTTATAGCTAAATCAAATAAACAACATCAGTTCTTGCAAAATTGTGTGATTTTGAATGCCTACACTTTACTCCCTTGATCCTCAAAGGGAAATTCATGCTAAGTTGTGTTTTGTTCAGTGCACCAAGATAATTAGGTATCTCAGAAAGGTGATCAAGGTGCTTAACAGAAATTTATCTTAAATTCACCAGTAAATAGTTCTCAGACTCCACACCTTCTCTGAAGCACGAATTCTTTAGGGAAACTTTATTTCTTTTTTTTTGGGTAAATATGCACAGTGAGTGAGAGACAACAGCTTGGAGGCATTGATCTCTGCTTATGTTCTAGAGAGGAACCACTAAACCAGTGATCTGCTGAGATACGTCTGCCTTAGCAAGCAGTGAATATCAATAGGAGTGGAACTGTGGTGCTGCTGAGGAACTCGCATCCATAACATCCACGGGTTTTCCACCTCAAATCAGCTCTGATATGGTCCTGTGGGCTAAAAGTCCACTTGTAGTTGGGTTACACTGGGTGTGCTGTAGAAGCACATTTTACGATGCGGTTTCATCTTCGGCACAACCTAGTTTGTATATACCACTATTAGAACCAAAGTATAGCCAGCTGAGGAAGAACAGGGAATTTGTTCGAGAAAGGCACCCCTGATCCAAATTCAAGCAAGAAAATAAACAATCTCTCTCATCCCCTAAAGTAAATACGTACTTAAATAAGAATAGGAATTAGATGAATCCTATCCTATCCACAAAAGTAGTCCATGGTTAGTTTTGATTGCAAAGCACTCTATTTTGTGATGTTAGCGATCTCTTCTAGACCTTTGGTTACAAAGGCAACTCTTCACTGTAGAAATGTTTTGATAACTCCTTAAAATGTTAGTACTGTCACATCTGTGTTTTCATTTCTATTTTGACCTGTTTTAATAACTTTGGATTTGTGTATATACATGCACATGTGTTTCTGTGTGGTCACATACATGTGCAGAACATATATACATGCATGTGCATACACATATACATATGAATCTCTATGCAAAGAAAAAATATTTTCAAATAAAAAGAAAATAGAATTCTCTGTAAGTATAATGAAGATGAAAGAAAAGGGAAGCACCAGAGAGTGAAAAATGGTTCTGGCAGATCGTGTTTTGTGTATTTTGCCAGCAGAAGAATCACAGCTGACATTTGTCTAGTTGAGGGATTTGCACCCAAGACTGCTGATGGCCCTGTGAAAAGAGAAAAGGTTCCTCTCCTGGCATGTGTCATCCTACTGTAGCATTAAGGGGACTCCTAGAATTTCTTAGAGAGCCTGGAGGCTATCACAATGCCATCAGCTTGTCATTTACTCAGGGGCGGAAGGGGGTTGTGATGTGCCCATCTACAAAACACAGAAAGATGCACTGACTTTTCAAGGGATACAAAATAATGATACCATGCTACTTCCTAGCACAAATCACCCTCCACTTAATACTCAGCAAATATTTAACATCTCATTAGAACATCACAATTGGAGAAGAACATCCTTATCCAAACATGTACTCGCATGTTTGGCAGCTTTGACTGAAGTTGCTGTGCATCCAGCCAGTGGATGCCTTGGCCTAGTTAATTAGTCATGCCTTCTCTAGTGTCTTGTCAGTCCTTGGCAATCATAAAAGTCTGGACATAGGCTAAGGCACTGCACAGTGGGAAGGAGGGCTGAAAAAAAAGAATCTTCCATCACAGGTGAAATGATAATTAGCCAGACGTGTATTTCAAGTGGCACCAGCATCAGAGCAGATTGTGGATGGTATCCTGTAATTTCCTTTATACTTTTAATTATCTTTTAATTATTAACAGTTCTTGTCCACTCCAAATGCATTTGGCTAGCGCCAGCTTCTTTTCTCTCATTTCTTTTCCATTTTTCCCCTCCTTATTCTAAGCGAGCCCCAGTTCCAACTGCTAACGCATCAATGTCAGAAACTGCAGTCAAGCACAGCCTGTCCCCAAATCCCAACCTCTATAAACACGATGGCTCATTAATAACTTAAAAAGGATGATGACACTGATACTATTTATAGGGTCCTGCCAGCCAAGACTGCCAAAGTTAA
>VZTF01005778.1:509335-554853 GCA_013397755.1 Cnemophilus loriae | reverse complement strand
TTAACATGGAAAAATTGTCAACTGCAAAACATTAGTGTTTATCAACAGATCAATCAAACTTCAACTACTGTAAATTGTGCTTTTAGCTAAATAAAATGTATCCCCAATGACAATTTATTGAATGCCGTATTTTGTTACTCTTGTGCCCTTGTATCGGTTTCAATGAGAGACAGAGGAAGAAAAAAGAGGGAGACAGAAACTCCTCCACTCCCCTTTCCCCCTTCACTCTCCGACTCCCCTGACACCTGCCAAACCTCCCACAACTGCTGAGCTCTCAAAAGTTACAGCTACATGTTTCACAATGAGTGGCAAATCAGAACTGCTGAACAAAATTCTCATGAAGTCAATTAAGTGTTAATTAGCTTTGACTGAGGGCACACAAGTCTCCAGCAAGCTGAATAAATGTCAAGGTGACGAGGCTGTGTACTAGGTCCTGGGTTTACATGCATGGAGAGCTTATGATTTAAGAGGTTATTTCTCTCTCTTCTTTCCTCATTGCCTTCTCTCTCCTTTTTTTTTTATATCAGAATGAGACAGAATGCTGCAGCAAGAATGAAGTTTTTCTTCACTTGTTCGCAAACATATTTGCTGCAAATTGTTGGATGGGAAATTTGCTGCAAAACGTTGGGTACTCCTGCTGATGCGAGAGAGATTCCTTGGGACCGAAGATGGCTTTGGAGGGAAGTAACTGGAAGAAACCAGAGAGAAAGAGAGAAATACGATGAAAAATATGAAAAATATGATGTTCAAAGACGGCTCTGATCCTAATTCCTTGTTTGCAGCACCTTCTGTTCTGAATGGAATTATCAAATAGGTAATAATAACCCACAATAAAAATAACTAATAAATAATTCTAAAAATACTTATACACACACACACATACGTGACATAAATTATAATTAAAATATAGTATGCTGTGTCTTGTAGAATACACACAAATTTAATTTCAAACAAACAAACAAACAAACAAAAAACCAAACAACCTTGACTGAGAACTGCTCTGTGATCTGTCAGAAGCTTGGCTAGGAGAAGTAAAAATTAAGGCAAAATGTCTGCTCCCATGACACGAATACTAGGTGTAATATTATGATTTTTATTACCTTAAGCCTAGGTTGAGGTCTAGAGGCCTCAGCCAAGATCAGGGCCCCAGTCTGGTAGCTGCTATTAAAAAAGATTACAAGTCCTTCCCACCAGGATTTTACAATACATAGCTGTGATCTTGCAATTAACTTACAGTAGGTCGTTTCCAACACGCAGCCCATGACATGACTGAGGTTTCAAAGAGATGAGCGAGAGGAAAGGTGTGAGGAAGGAAACATTATTACCACACTTTAGAGGTTCAGACGGAAAAATTAAGTGCCTTGCCCAGGGTCACAAAATATATAACACTGATAATGAAAAAGCTGGGAATTCAGGCTTGACTCAAAGAGTCCAGGCTGCAGTTTGCATTGCAACACTGTCCTCATTGGGAAGGTTTCTACAGAGAGCTAATGATACCCCCGTGCGGGTGGCAGACAAGGAGCTCTCATCTATGACTAACATTTCTGAGGAGGTCTTTAAGCTGGACCAGTTAAAATCAACCAGAAAATAAAGTCATATGCATATTATAGAGGATACAAAGAGTAAATTTCTGTTTATTTCTATTTTGTGAGACTAAAATTAGGAGGTGAGGAAATGAGATCTGAATTTAAGCTGGATGTTCATTAAATATGCTTGTCTAAACTCATGAATTAAACTAAGGGCTTGGTGTTTGGGAAAGACAATTCAAGTTCCTTCCCAAAATCTTTGCGTTTCTGCTGATGTGTCTAAGAAAATGGTAAATCAGTTTCTATAAGAAAGTTTGATAGCAACAGAGGAATCCTAGCTTCAGCCCAGAGGAAAATTACTCAAATGTCAGACCTGGGTCTGGGATAATTTTTCTTGACCATGAACAGGTCAACTCTAGTATTTTTGAGGGAGATCCTTAAGATGCCAGCTTTAAAAGATTTTTGTAAATTTTTTAATCTGCCTACTTCATATGGGAGTTCCTAGGGTAATGACATCATGAAGTACCTGAACAGCTTCAGAGTCATTGGTCCTAGGTCTCACCAGCTTTGAAAAAATCAGAGAGAGTTCTCTACTGAGCTTTCCTGAGATACAGGCTAACCAGCAATGTCAGAAAATGAAAAAAAAAAAAAAAAAGGAGTAGGTCAACATTTCAGTGGCCTGTTTGTTTCTGTCTTGAGATTTGAAAGAATCATAGGCTATGTAAAAGGAGACAAAGCAAAAATATCTCTCATTCTGTCTGGCAGAGATAACAGACTGCCTAGAAGACGAAGTAGATACTCACTGAATCTGAAAACCAGCTCATTATTAGCTAATCAACACAAAAACATTATTCATAAATGGATTGTGGTACTTATTGGCACAGAGTATCACTAAGCCAAAAGAAACCATAAAAATCAAGACAAAAAGTCTGTGGACGTGAAGAGAAAATCAGTGAGATATCTTGAAAGTACGTAACTAGAACAGAATATTCTGCATCTGTTTTCATTGACCGGAGATATGTTACTGGGAGAGACAAACACGTCTGCTACAAGCTGGTGGTTACAATATTTTTCTGCAGCTTTATTTCTTCTTTGTACATGTAGACACCAGGAGTCTAGAAGACTCTTCTTTACCTTTGTTTTGTAAAATATTTTTTACAGTTTTTGGTTTCCTGTTTGAAAAGACCAATCATATTGTAGATGAATGTCACTGTTATTGATTCTGGTAGTAGATTTGGTCAGCAAATACAAATGAAGCCAAATTGTTCACACAGTGCCTAATGAAGAAACTGAATGACTCCAGGGGATAAGGGAAGGCAGCCTCCATCACCTGCTTTAGATCAGGAATATGTCTTGATCCAATGGCCTTCTTGGAGTGACGGGTGGTCAGAGATATCACTTGTCTGCTCCATGGGAGGCTTCCCTTTGGAACCAAGTGTTCTGCAAAGCAATGTGATCATAGAATCATAGAATGGCCTGGGTCGGGAGAGACCTAACAGATCATCCTGTCCCTACCCTTGCTGTGGGCAGGGACACTTTCCCCTAGACCAGCCTGTTCACCATTCCGTGCAGTGTGGACTGAAACACTTACAAAAATGGCATGTCCACAACTTCTCTGGGCAACCTGTGCCAGTGCCTCACCACCCTTAGAACTGAGGTAGATGTAGACTTACGGCTCCAGCTCACGTCCAGTTACTGATCAGAACTTGTCATGGCATCTTGTCTTGGAGCTGATTTTAATTGTTTGGATGTATTTCTACTTTTATTATCACAGTCACAAATGTCAATGAGGATAAAGCGTTTTCCAGGCATTCCAGACATTGATTTTTATTTTTTCTCCACAGCTCTTCCATTGATGACACTGCCTTAAAAAACAACATGAAAGACAATAATAACTTTTTGGATTAGGAGTAGAGGATTCTATATGGTATTCCTGTCAGGATCATCACAAACAGAGCAGGTTGCCTATATCTTCTGGACTGTGCACTTGAATATATAAAAAATGCTTCTACAAAGGAGACCAACGTTTAGATTTCAAAGTTTACTAGAGACCTTTCTTCCTAAGATACATCTTTCTGGCAAGCATAGGAGCTCTCAAGTAGGTGTAAATTACATTTGTGGCCATGACTGTAAGGTTCATTGACATGGTTAGAGCAGTATAAAGTAGTCTCAGTGAAAATGATAATCAGGCCCTGAGGCTTAGACAGATGGATGGACAAAACAATATCTGTGTAGTTTTATGCTACCTTTGCAAAAAGAAGTCACCAGTTTAAAACAAAAATAAAAATAAAAGAATGTATTGCAAAATAAATTGATCTATTATGGAATAAATCCCAGAAACTGTGACACAAATGAAAAGTAGAAACAAACAAGAAAAGGGCTTAGTTCTCCCCCTGCGTATTGGTGACTGAATATAAATCTGATAAAAGTCAGATAGGATAGCTGAGTCCCAGATTTGACTCAAACAAGGCTCTCCTATACGGTCCTGGCTAAATCACTTTTCATACACGTCCTCAATCCCTGAGCCTTGATATGCCCAGCTATAATATTGAGATGATGGCCTATATTTTTACTTTAAAACACTTTAACTCCATGCATAAAAAGTGCTATATGAAGCCTTTTGAATATTATAAGAACACTCATCTATTCATTCCTCTTATAAAATATATGCCTGAGCTGTTGGACTGATCTCACTTCTATATCAGAAATGCTAGAGAGGGTTCTGCATCTCCCTATTTCACCTTGTAAATTAATATATGTGCAATCTCTTCAGTGTCTTCTGCTCCTAAATCACAACAGATATAAGCCAGCTACTTGTTTCTATTATGTGAGCTCTGAAATGAAGGAGCATAGCATTAATTCTTCTAACCCTGCTTCTGTTTGAAAAAAGTGCACTCAGCTCTATGCCCCTGACTACAGCTGGAGGCATTGTGAGCTATATACCCCATTTTGAAGGCATATTTTTCAATTAATACATCAACATATACTTCAATAAGGGTTCGTCTATCATTAAACTTCACTCACAGTTTTTTATTACTGAATCTAGCAACTTTTAGTGACATTTAATTATCTATAGAATACATCCCTACCTTCTAAAAAGTATTTCTAAGGGTGAAGAAATGTACTCTTGCTTTCTCTTGCTTTGAAATGTTAGTGGAAATTCTAAAGGAGAGTCACAACAATCACTGTTATTTGAAAATGAAACTCAGCACCCACTTGTAAAAAGAAAAAAAAAAAAGTTAAAATTAGGGTTTATTTCACTTTAATTGGGACAATGACTTTGCTTTATGAAGTTAAAATGTCTGGATTGTCATCTAGTGACAACATGCTTACTGATACGCTGCTATATCATGGAGAAGGTACAAGAGCATTTTTCTGGTGATACATATAATGATGCATAAAATTAATTTCAACAAGCTACATCCAGGCCCTGTACTTGAAAGTGCTCACAGCATTTCTTAAACCCTATCATCCTTATACTCAGTCACCACTCAGTGAACTGAGATGCATCATTCTTACAGAAAACTCATCTCTTTGTGGATCCTATTGCATTAAGTTTGTGCAGAAAGAATTCTGCTGCAGTGCACTGAGGGGAAAAAAAAAGGAAGGAGAGCTCATTGGCACTAAGTATTTGTCAGCAGTCACAAAACTTTCCACTTGCTCTTTCCATAGCTGCTCAAGACTTGGTTGATTGCTTCAGCCATTAATTTGATCCCAAGAATTGTCTTTGCTTGTTATTCGACATCCTTCCTGGCTGCTATTTACTAATGTCAGTCGTACCAGTTGATGAAATTAGAATGTGATGAAGTCAGGAGTTTCTGATGGTGTAGAAAAATGTTGAACACTAGGAATTATTATGACAAACCTATTATACTTGCAACGATTTCTAAATTAGGACACTGGTGCAGGCCGAATTTTTTACTGTCCTTCAAGTTCTTGTCAGCCAAGTGCTTTCTGTGGTACTGAAATGAGAATGCTGAAGATACACTGAGCAACAGTCTGAAAAAAAGGCACTTAGCTTAAACATGTGTCACATTCTCTTTCTTCAAATCTACAGACAAGTATTTCCTTGTCCTAGAAATTTCCTTAAGGGCCGGGAATGATAACAATGTTTTTCCTCAGTTCATTACTGAATACTCTGCTGTGTCTTAACACTTACTGCTTGCAGAGAAAGAAAACAAGCTTTGGAGTTAGATATTGCCATTGTTTCCTTCAGTGTGCTTCCATCCAAACTAGTCTGGCAGCCCAGTCTGTACTGAAGGCTGACAAGTATACACCTAACAATTAAACTGGCACTGAACAGCTTATCTACCCAGGTGAAAGGTTCTGTGGTTATGTGCTGTGCACAGCAGAAATTTCAAATTTCACTGTTTCCATACCCTAATTTACAGCAGCTGGTGATGTAGGCAAGTGCCTCCTGCAGGGAATGATTACCTGGACTCTAAACCAGAGTTTAGGTGGCAAATGGGTTCCTGCAGACCAGTGGGGTGGGAAACAGGAGGAAGAGAATGGAAGGCAGAGAAGCAGACAAGGAGCAGCAGAGACCTGATGCATGCAGACCTAAGATGCCATGGAACAGAAGTATGGCAAATTATGGCATAGTGCAATAAGTGCGGTGGGAGAAAGGCATATGTGAGTATTGCTGAGTGCTGTGGGAGTACTGCACCAGTGGTGCTTCCTAAGGATGTAATCTGATGCTACATTTCTTCCTGTGACACAGCAAGCTAATAGACAGCTTTCCTGTTCTTTTTCATGATTGCTTATTTGCTCCTGCCTTTGCACAAGAGGTCGAGATGTGACAGTAGGAAGAACTGTGAAGCAAAAGCGAGAGAGAATTATCAAAAAAATATGGCCTTCAACAATAATTTTCCTTTTCATTGGTCTGGTGTACAGTAAAGCTCTAAATCCACACTCTGAACTCACAATCTCACAAATTGTATATTGCCTCGCAAATCTGAATATGGATATAAATCAACTCGGTCGGCTGGAACACGGTGCTAATAACCCCAAGGTTGTGTGTTTGATCTCTGTGCAGGCCATTCACTTAAGAGTTGAACCCAGTGGCCCTTCTGTGTCCCTTCCAACTCAGAATATCCTGGGATTGCTGTGATCTGTGATATTTTTATATGAATACATGCGTGTACATATCTACGTGTATGTAGCAAGATCTTGCATGTGCACTGCAGAGAGAGTGGATGCATCAAAGATACTTTTCTGCTGGGAAAAATTGCTCAGAAGCTCAAGAGGCTTCTATTGTTTCCTTAGCCTTAGACCAGTGCTTGCTCCCAACCCATGCAAGAGCAACTGTGTCGTGCAGAAATGCCTTGATTTTTTTTTGTTTAATCATCAAGTGGGTTAGACTTATAATTCTGTAAATCTTATACTGTAGACCTTATACTGTGCCATGCTGTCTCCATTTTGGATCTTTTTCCTTAGCAATTCCTCCAGTCCTCCAGCATTACATAAATTTGGTGGGACTTTATCAATGCGTGGAGTAGTTTCTCTGTATTAAAGAATAAAAAACCAAAACAAAACAAAATCAAACAAACCCACATAAAAACAAAGGGAAAAAAAAGAAAAAAAAAAAAACCAACCCAACACACCGAAAACCTCAGTTGCAAAGCATAAATGAGGATTTATTAAGTTTCTGCTCATGTCTCTGTTTCAGCCTATTTCCATGTTTTCAAAAGAAGTTGTCATTTCATTACATTTGTTTAAACTACTTCTGTAAAATATGCTGTTTTCGAAAACAAGAACAGCAAAAGCTTGGTTTTGAGGGGAGGTTGATACATTTTCTTACACCAGACCTCATCACAGCACCAGATTAGAGAGTGGGAAAACACCCAAGCACAGCTCAATAAGCAGACTGAAGGAATAGGTTTCTGGGCTAAGGCAGGAGTAGGAACCCTCTCAGCTGGATTTACTGCTGCAGTGAGGATGACTCTGAAGCTAAGACTCAGACCAGGTCCTCAGCCTAACCTCAAACCCAAATGCATTACCTCCTGTATTCTTCTAGTTGTGAAAATATTCTCGTATATTCACCTTATAATTGCAGATCACTTTGTTATTATTTAAGATCAGAAAATTCTGTCTAAGCAGAGTGAGACTGGCTCTTTGGCAACAAGGACCAGTATGCCAGAACAAACAAATGGCCCGTTCTACTCAGTATCTGGTCTCTGGAGTCTGAAGTGGGAGGCATAAAATCCCCATATTGTAACTAATTATGCAGTAATATACCATGGGAGATTGTCCCCAGCTGCCTGTATTACTAACTCATCTGAAACCTGGATGAACAGGAAATCTCAAGAGAAAACTTTATCCTCTCTAGATTTCCAGTTTTAAGTTTTACTGAAGTTCAAAGAAACAGAAAAAAAAAATTGACTGCTCTTATTTTTGCTCCAAAAATCATCCAAAAATATTGAGGTTCTCTCCTTGTAAGCTCAAACAGCTGTGATTCTCAAAAGATTCACTGGTGGGGTTTGGTTTTTAGAAGAGATTTGATTTTTCCTGCGGAATGTGCAGCAGTTATCAGTCACCCTCATAGTTTTCCTCTCTGTGTGCCACTCATTGCACTGAAACTTATTGAAAATTTTGTCAACAATCAGCTTTATAAAAGCTTTGCACGTTGTCTGCCTAAATGCTCTGTTTTGATGAGAAAATTACTATTAATGAGAACATGTTCTTTTCTGGCATCAGACTCAAAGAGACACAGGTCGTAAATCTCTTTGATCTTCTTGCAAAAAGCTAGAATCAAGGAAAGAAGCAAGTTTATTCTTTCCTCCGTTTTTCCTTTTTTTTTTTTAAAAGCTCCTGATTGAAACAATTCCTTTTAGTAATCGGTAATTTATCGTGCTTGCTTCCTCCCACCCTTTTTTCCCTCTCCCTGTGCTTTTGTTTGGTTTTAATTCTTTATATCAATATAATAGATAATCTTCCAGATTGCCATCTCTGTATATTTCCCTTGGTTTTGCAGGAGCTGAAGGAGACAATTTTTCCAGGGGCATGGCGAAGAGAGTATTGGGGTGATTTCAGTTTGTGACTTTTGGGTTGGTTTGGTTTTTTGGGGTTTTTTTTTGGTTTTTTTAAAGAAAGCATGTACTGAAAGTGGGGGAAAAGAGCACAAAAAAGAAACTATACAAATGAAATGTGAAGAAGAAGAATCCTTATATTCTAGTTTGCTCAATGAACTGCTGCCTTTCATAGATGTGTCAATACTGCCATCTCTTGCCTTTCCAACAACCTAGGCAGGAAAGCGTAGTTCGCTGGAAACTAGAGAATGAACATGCACTCACATACACACATAAAAGAGCTAAGTTTTCCAAGAGAGGTGAGTGAATTTTCCCTGTTAGATTTCGTTTTGTTTTAAGCGGAATTTTTTCTTATTTTTTTCTCTTTCCTGTTGCTATCTGTCTTCACGTGCACCTTAAACAATACAGCCACGGCAACTGAGACCTCAGCTAGTGGTTTAAGATTGCAATGTGGGTTAACTCTAGCTATTCTGAAAAACAGAAAGCATCTGTATTATAATCAAATAGTGATGAAAATAAGCTTGTATGTCTCCCCTTCTGTGATGACAACATGCAGGTATGTAAATACACATGAAATGTATAATTATATATTTTTTTTTAATAAACATCAACTGCAATATGAGTATTTTAACAGCAAACCTTAAGGCAGATAAATCTTCTATTGAAATAATTTCCAGAAATAATTTCTAGAAACTGCAGACATGCATTTGTGTCTATGGCTGGTTGTGACAGTGATCTGGTTTGACAGGTCATGAAACATCATGTCGCATAAATGCAGTGGCCAATATTTTGGACCTTACGACGATGATCTATAGCAGAATTATTGTTCCATGGAGATAAACTCACAAGAACTGCATAGTCATTTGTCAGTGAGCAATGTTGTTTTCTAGGCCAGTGCAAACTACATTTCAGGCTTAAATGTCCTTCTCTTCAATTTTAATACCTTCACAAAAAGGTGCTATTTTATCTTTTTAATTGCAATGCAGTGGTAATAGTTATACCAGAAATATGTACTACTCTGAAGTGAAAATCAATGAAAGTTTCATACTTAAAGTAAAAATTGATTTCTTAAGTTAGATGGGACAGTTTCTGGGTTTAAAAGCATATCACCATCTAGGTGATAAAAAGACAGATTGACACTTGAATATTTTGTATTACTGCATCTTACAGTTTTGGTCCCATACCTGGTTTTTGGTTATGTTGTTATAAGTCTTTTTGTGCCTACCAAAACAGTTGTGCTCCTGTACTGTGATGACAGGTTATTATTCAGGGTTTTTTCTGAAGCTTAATATGTACCCGAGTCAGAAGTGTGACTAAGGAAAGGCATTTGATAACATTGTAAAGCTGTGGGTCCTCTGTTACAGTCTTCTGGGCTTCTCACAGATACACAGGTTTAAAGACCTCAAACTGCCCACAAGTGGTGCATTTGTCTCACCCTGCATGTTAATATTACAGTTTTCTTATCATCATTTGTTAATTTTTGTAATTTATCTGAGCATATCGTGATGTGTACACACGTGCACACGTGTATGAAGTGAAGTCAGGTGGTAATTAAGGGGCAAAAGCACTAAACCTGGCAGCTGCCTCCATTGCAAAGTAAATGCTTTATCAACAAACCACAGGTGTGCAGCACTAAAGCAGATAAAAACATATAGGACCTGAGATGACAGTTCTCTGTTCAAAATACATTAATCACCCAAGGTAAATTTGTGCATCTGTTATACACTGTAGGTGTTTCACTTGCTTTGTTCCAGAGATATTAAAATAGATGGAAATCTTCTCCCTTTTCAGTGCGGTTGGTCCAAGAAGTACATACACACTGTGTTTTCCTGCATGGTGTGACTTCTTGATCTGCCACACCTGCTCTGCTTCCTCCTGTGAGGTCACACCACTCCCCTGCACAACGCACAGGTGTGGGGCAGACAACAGGGCTCTGCTGTGCTCCTTAGGGACAAAGCCCACCGTGCCCAAGCCAGGAAAATTCTCAGTTTCATCAATAAGATGTGCGGTTCAATTAGTGTGATGGAAACTTTCCAATAATTATGTCTTTTAGTCAATGGACTGCTGTTTCATTTACAGTCTATCAGTAATTTTGAACCCTCGGAGATTAATTACGAGCAGATAATTTTGAGACAGATCTCCAAAGTCAAATAATTTCCACTGAAAATAAAGGTCTTCTGATCCTTGTTGATCAATTTGGATGAGTGCTGGAGGACAACTATATTATCAGCCATAGAAAACTGAGCTCATATACAAGAATAATTATATCAGCTCCTGATTTCATCTATTGTTAGAGGAACAACCTTGATTCTGCTGTCTCTGCTTAGCAGATGTTGGCAGCAAAAGAACACAGGTCACTATTAAGCCAGGCGGTGACATTTGGGCTTCCTGATCAATGGGGAGGTGGTGAATTACCCGCTAGACTCATGGACCAAGTTAAGCCTTGTCCATCGACTTAAAGCTCTTTATAGCTAAAAGTATTTTTTGAAGGTTTTAGGTGCAAGATAAATAGTCTAGGAAAGAATTTTCTGTACAGCTTATCATCAGCAATAGGGAATGCTTTATTTCCACTCTCCAGCACTTTGACCTCATCTATTCTTTTTGGCTCCACTGGCTTAACCATTTCACCTCCAGAAAGACATACATATAAAGAAGTCAAAAGCTCATGCTTACACATTATCTTGCCCATCAGCAAAATGCTGCAGCTCCTTAAACACAACCAGGGCGTTTCCCACCTCATAGTGCATCTTGCTTCAGTGTTTGGAGCTATAATGTGCTTTCTTTGAGTACAGTATGTTTAACCCTTCTCTTCTCTGACCCAGAGTTGTTAATTTTCTGGGTTTTTTTCCCTCCCCTTCTCCACCCTTCAATATCATGTACTGATTTTATGCTACTAACAATCATGGCAATACTACTGACTAGTATCCTAAAGTTACCCTACATGCTTACATGCATTTTATCATAAATACATAAAAGTACTTTTGAAAATGTTTATGAAGGAAGATTGAGGTAAGACACACAGAACTCAGATCTGGTCCAGGGCCAGAAGTTTTGGGAAACTTTTTATTTGGTACAAAATGGATCATCAGAGTCAGTAAAAAAATTTTCATTTTCATTAAGTAAATGTTGCCTCAGCCTCACATGTGCTTCTTTGCGATTTGGAATATCTAAAGCAGCTAAAATAGTTACAAGGAGAGATTAAAGCAGATGGAATGACCTTTTAAAACTCTGCACTGACTTGTGGATTTCCACAGAGGTACATCTGCATCTTCTTAGAGGATTTAGAGGGCACTTAACCTGCAGAAGTGTCAGGAACAGGGAGTATCTCTTTGAGGTGATTCTTTCAACAGCTTTTAGTGTAGTAAATACCTCGACTACCAACATGGAATGCCATATCCCAGGCAGAAACTATCCTTTGCATTTTCTGAGTGTGTCTGTGTAAACATATGCACTGTTACATACTATGCATTCATAATCTCAGGATCACAAGGAGAAAAATATAAGATAGTCATTAAAACAATTAAATACGCTTATACATATAAATATATATAAAAGAATCCTTCATAACAACACATTTGACTTTCTTCCCTATATTATTGTCTGATGTGCAATATCAGTATTCGGCTTTCTTTTAAAGAAATGTAGATTCAATTCAAGTAATCAATTCAGTAAAATTTCACAATTAGAGATGTTTCTCTACAAAACTTTAAAAAAGATCTTTGCTCTTACCAAACACCTCCATTTTATCTTCTACCCACACATTACATTCACATCTGATGCAGCATCAGTAACATATGTTATGAATTCTTTTTACAGGTAATTCATTCCTGTCTTTCCAGTGTCTTTTTATGATTTTTTAAGGTGTCATTAGACTCCTGGCTACCCACTTGAGAAGTTTCTCAACAATTCTTTTAAAGTCAGAAGTTTCAGAGCATATAATGACCAGATTAGTTTTCTTTTTCTCCTTTCTTCCTTTTCATATTCTTCATGGGTATTGCTATTTCAGCCCCAAATCCTCCAGCATCCCTATACTCTCTTAACATTCACCTTAAATCACACTGGACATGACAATGACTCCAGCAGTTGCCACCATCACCCAGCCAAATATGATCTTACAGGACAGTGCTGAGCATCCCAACCAGTAACAATGTGCAAATGCACAGGAAATTCACTGCTCTGGGGGATTTGTAAATAAGATTTTGAAAATGTAAAGAGAATTACTTTCTTCTAGTAAATTAGTTTCATTGCCAGTTGCATTTTGAAAGACTACTAGGTAATGACAGAAGAGGGCTTTGGTAACATGGGCTACTTTTTACAGCATAGACTAGAAGAAAAAGTATTATGAGGAGGAGATTATATTTTATATCTACTTAACAGTGAAATTGGTTTTTTTTTCTGAGTGTAATGACAAGAAACAGGAGTTTTAGCTCAGTTGAGAATTGAATTGTATAAAGTCTGGTATTCTCTTCCTTCCCTAAAGTACCAAGATTTGAAGCAAAGCTCTTCCCCGTTAGGGAAGAGTCAGAGGGTTTTGTGTTACCAGCAGCAGAAAGTAAAGTGTCCTCAGAAGGTCACATGGGCCAGATCCACAGGCCCACACAAGCTCATGGGGTTTGTCACACTGGTGATTTCCAAATTAAGATCCTCAGGTAAGATTTGGTATCTGTACCGTCCAGGTTCAGCTGTAACCACGTTCCCATATTTTTTGTCCTTTTTGGTTTTGCTGAATTATTTTTCCTTCAGACCACATGTGCAGGTCTACTCCTCTGTGGCACATGGGGTACAGGGGTATTTTTGAAATCCCTTCTAGCATACGCAGATGAGTCATTACTGTCTGCAATATGTGTCTCTTTCACAGGAGTTCAATGACACAGTTTTCTCTGTTTCCTGTAACTCATCCCCTGGCATTTTAGTTTAGCACCCACTGTTCGTCATTCAGCTTTTCTTTCCTTTCTACTTTGCCACAGCTCAAGAAATTCCTTCAGCTTTGTTTTCTTTTTTGTTTGTTAGTTTTTTTTTGTTTTCTTTTTTTTTTTTTTCTTTTGATTCTGTGTTTTTTTTTTTTTTTTTTTGGTTTTGTTTTGGTTCTGTTTGGTCATTTGCAAATGTTTTATTTATTTGCTTATGTATTGCTGCCACTTCTTTGTGATAGTGGTAGGACTTCTTTGTCTGTCTTCTACTGTTTTGTTTGACACAAGAAGTGGCTGAATGAATTCAAGTAAAATAACAGCTTATTCCACTCTAGCATGTATACAAGACATGACATTGACCCAAACTGAGCATTCATGGAGGTTCACAAAAATTCCACTCTTTATTACCTTTGTTCCTGAATTCCTGTTGATTTAAGGAAACGGGAGGTAATAGTGGAATTCTCAAGAAACAGCTCTGCTCCTGAGACATTTTCAGACCAAAATTTCAGACTTAAGAAATGCTGTTAGCTTAGGTAAATGCTGAATAAACATCCTTTATATGTTTATCAATATTTATCTGAACCAGAAGCATATGAAAGTTCCCTCATCACTTAGCTAACCTTTATGGCATATGAAATCAGCATCCTTTTCACAGGCTGGATAAAGACATCACTCAAAACTCCTTGCTGTATTTAATTTTAGTATTGAATAAAATATACAGAGTAACAGAGTACAAAAGAAAAGACGTGTTTATGTGAGAAGGAAATATATACAGGGATATTTCCAGAAGAATATTCAAGTAGATGTTATACGTATAAGTAGATACAGGAACCAATCATTTGATTCTTTTTCTTATCACCACCATAACAAAAAGAAAATCCTGTTCAGGTCCCACAAGAGCTGCTTTTTTGATAGCATGACAACCAATATGCTGTAATGAAGTGATCTTGGGCTCATAAATAGCAACTCATACACTCAAACATCAGCTTTTGAAATTACCAGCTCCCCACCAATATCAGCAAAATTACTTAACTGCTTTGCATTTATGCTTTGGGACAGTTTAGGAGAAGAATAGTTTGGAGACTATTCACCTCCATTTTGATTTCTGCATGGCATTTCTGTAGCTGCTACAATGAGAGAGTCTGTGGCAATAAATTCCTGCACCTTTATGCTAACAGGGGAGCTTCAACCGAAAAAAAATCTGAATCCTCTGTCTAGGTTTACAGCCTTGTAGAAGGTCATTTGGCAGGGAGTGAAGATGCCCTGTGAAAGAGAATGTGGAATGAGTGGTAAGTGCTCCACACAGAAAGCCAGAAGGTTCTTTCCCTCTCCCACTAGGTCTACACCAAGCTTGTGTGGATGTCAGGAGGAAGGAGTCCCTGTGGGTCTTGGGAAATCTGTGGTAGGTTATAACCACTCAAAGGGTGCCCATGGACTCCTAAAGAGGCAGGACAGCATGGAGATATCTGCTCCTTCCTAAACACTCAGTGCATTTCATTTGTACTGCTAATGAGAGAACCGTGTGTTTTGTACAGGCTTGTTTTGCAAAGTGCTTCTTTGATTCAATTTCTATGTGTTCCTGAAAAGATTAATCATAAATTTAAATGCCTGTGAGGCTGGAGTTATGGAAAGGAGTATAATTGATGTTCCGGACAAAGTGAAATCTCAGGCCTGATGCATTTAATAGGAGATGTTTATTCTATAAACAGGGGACAATAATAAACTCTCCATGTACCTAAGTACCTTGAACCCTTGTACTGACTTTTTCCAGGTTAAAATCCTTAAACCAACTGAATTCAGCATATGACAACACAGTGTAATATCTGTGCAAGTCTCTAGAAAAGTTAATTTAGTCAAAGGTGTTTACAGATCCTTTTTTTAACTATTTCTCCCTGGTGGACTTGGTGAAGCCTTACTGATGAACCAATAATTGACACAATTGTAAGAAAATAAAACAATGAAGAAGTTAACATTCATAGATAAATTTCCCCAGCATATAGCTATTACCAATAATTTTAATATAATATTACCAGTATTACATAACCCGAGGATCATACGCACCATTTTGACTGGAATGGAGCTCTGATCCGAGCGCAGCAACAGGGAAGTCAATTCTTCACTTCTGCTTCTGCCTGAAGAAGTCTGCGTAGAAACACGGTCACTCTGAGTTCATATGATCCTTTTTGTTGTGCCAACAGCTATCCTCCAAATCCACAGGGCCAAGGCCTGTGCACGGAGCTGTTACTGCAGTCATTGCAAAGGGGCAGTGCTGATAGAGGAATGTGTTTTGTTGATCCGAGCACAGACTTCGTTTGGCCAGAGGATTTTTGTTGCTTTGCATGTTCCCTGGCCAAGTGGGTTGACAAGCCACAGATTATGAAATCCTTTGAATATGAAGGACAAAACACCGTATTTAAATGTCGTGAATAAGAAACACAAGAGCAAGTATTCTTCCTCTCACTTTCCACTTTCTGTGTGCTCAACTTGCAAGTCATTTGGTGTGGTACAACAGCCCATTAAAACAAAAGAAATGAACATACTCTTAAAACAAAAAATAGAGAAGAAAAAATACCCCAAATAATTGCTTTCCATTCTGTGTCATGTTTTAATTAAAGATAGCAGCACCACAATCTACAGTATATCTGGAAATTATTAGAAACCTTTTCCAGAGGCAAAAAGGATCAATACCTCTTTGTCTCAGTGGCATAAAACATCTCTGTGTTACTTCTTTCCTGCTGGCAAGAGAGAAAGTAGAAAAGTCTAAGACGGGAATAATAGCAGCACCGAAGGGGAGAGCCAAGTGCCAGGTCAAATGAGCGCGCTTTTTCTTTTGTATTTATCTTTAAATATAAGCAGAGTGAGTGGTTTGCATTATCTGATTCCATCCCTGCAGTAAGTTTTGCTGCCCCTTTGTGTCAGGGTCAGCAGAGAGCACGTGGAGCTACCAGGTCAAGACCCTGAAGAAGGGGAATGTGACCGAGGGTGAGATGAGAGGCTTGGAAAGCAAGTCATGGCTTGCCTCCCTGACTTCACCATGGATGTGCTGTGGGATGCAGCTCCGTTTCCTAGGAGCTAAGAAGGTGCATGTCTTATGCCTTGCACAACAATGGCTGCGTCCTCCAGAGAGGAGTTTTTTGTTGACTGTTCTTGTCAAAGACAAACTGACTTTGGCTTTCACCTTGTTACTTTGTGGAGGAAGGACAGCCTGAAGGTGGTGGCAGTCACAGCTGTTTGTGCCTCATGGGACAGAGTTTGCAGCCTCTGTGTGTCACAACCCAAATGTGCCATGCGTGGGATTCTTCTGGTTCATCTTGTTTTTCCCACTTGTCAGTGGAGAGGAACAGGCACCTCCTGGCTAACACTGCAAATAAACCATGAGCTAAAAGATTTTTTAATCCTTATATTAAAAGAAGCCAGAGGTGAAGAGCTTAGATGTCCATCCACATTATAGAAATCTGGTGTTAGAGAGCATTAAACCAGGCCCCAGTTTCCCCGTGTATAAACTGAGGTAATGGCACAACAATTAATTATAGCACACCTAATCATCTTGCTGTCACCTTCTTCTTTATATGAGAGTGTTTTAGCCTGCCTGGAGAAGAGAACTCCCGTCAACATACAGTCAAAGGGAAACGTTATCCCCATGTTTTCTGCTGCCTCTTTCCCTTTCATTTACTTGAACTTCTTGTCTCTGTCTAGGCTGCAAGGCAAAAGGAGATGGGACCGAACTTGCTGCAATCCCTGGCATTGCTCACAGCAAAATGTGTGAACAGAAAAGGAATTGAAAAAAATTTTGTTTCAAAAGTCATTAACTTCCATGCAGTCCCCACAAATTCGTAAGTGAGTGGCTTTAGTAGCAGCAGATCATTCATTTCTTCACAGACTTTAAGAGTAAACAGGACATTTTGTATGTCAAGCCTGGCATCCTAAATAAAATGACTTGCCTTCCTTCACATTTGTCCAACTCTCCTTCAACTGGAACATATATTTCCGAAGAAATCAAACCAGACCCCCAAATTCTCGGCTTCGAGACTGCTCAGATGACACTGCTGAACCATTTCTATTATTAATTAACATTTCAATGAAAATTTTAATGCTGAAATATTTCGAAAATATTTATGAACAAAGTAATTCAACAAAGTAGCTGACCTTTCAGTCACAAAGTTAGTTACCTTTCCCTCTGAATCACTCCTGGGCCTCAGGGTTTCAGGAAATTTCTCCCCCAGCCTCATCTTCCTCCGGAGAATTTCCCATCCCCTCTCATCTGTGGGGTGTGATAGGATAATAGCAGCAATCCAGTCCTTATTGTCTGTATCTGCAGATGAAGAGTGCTGTATAAGTGTAAAGTGTTATTATTATTGTAAGGAAATAATAATACTAATAAAACAAAATGAATCGAAGTCTTGTCTTCAGATGGTTATTTTAGCAATCCAGAAATCTAAAGCCCATGAAATAGACAATTAAGAGGGGTTAGATACTTAATATCAGTCGTTGTGTTTGGGTAGAATTTTGCAATAGCGCAGCTGCTATAATAATACGGATTTTTATTTCTCCTTCCAGAAAGGAAGCAGTTGTGTTTTCGGAGAAGCCTGGAAGTCCTGCTGCAGAATGCAGAACTTTGTGTGCCTGCCTGTGCGCTCGAACCGCCTCTCCTCTCCTGTTCCAACAGCTCCATCTTTGGGAGAGAGGAGGGGAAGCGTTCCTTTCCTTTAGCTGGCTTTTCAAACAAAAGAAACCCTGGAAATCCTGTTTTGCCCTGGAATATCTTTTTTTTCCTTCCCTTCTTTTCCTCATGCCTCTCCCCACATCGCTCTTCATCAGTTGGGGAATTAAAAACCCAAAAACAATCCCCACTTTCTCTAATTTCTGTCATAACTAAGGGCCAGAGACTCATTTAATTAGTCTCTCTTGTGTGGCTTACAGCCCTGTTCAAGGCAAACATTTACCCCTGGGTTTCAGTGCTGTTGCTTAGCCACTGAATTTTCCTTTTTAATTTTTTTTGTCAGGAAAATGTGGTATCATGTTAATGGCTATTGGGGATCCTACGGCTAAATCATAATCATAATTGTCTACACTAATCATAATTGTCTTGCTGTTGCAGTGTGCATCCCTCCCCCCGTCAGCTCGCAGGCTCATCCTGCTCCCTTGGACTGTGTGCTTACATTGTGTATGTGCTGTCACAGGCAGGGGTGACATTTCAGTCATTTTTGTCTGTTGAGTGTCTGGGCTCAGGAGACAGGGACTTGAAGGCCTTGCAGGATGGGTCACTCTCTCTGTCTTCTCGACATCCCCATCCCAGGAAGTTCCCAAGAGGAAAGCCACTTTTATGTATTTAGAAGGGCTCACTTTTCCCTTTTAAAGTGGGGCTAGCTGAGGAATAGGAGCTAGAGATCCAGGTTAAGAGCTTCTCTTATCCACAGGCTGCTTTTAATTGCTGAGTTACATTTGAGACTCCTTTTTTCTTACCTCCTGAATCTTCCATGCCCTTCCTTGCCGTGGCCCATCTCCAGCAGAAGGGATTACATGTCTCCTTCACATCTCACAAACCTGAGGGTTAGGACATATTTGGGACAGCAGGGGCTGGAGGGTGCGAAGCTTACGCATGACTCAGACCCAGAAGATGTTTTCTCTTTCCTAGATGAAGTGTGTCATCATTAGAACAGTTTTCAAGAGTCAGCCAGTCACAAACATCTGTCTCTGTCCTGCCAGCAGTGACGATGAAAGGGAGATTCCTGATACCCCAGTTTTTGTGGTGATATGGTCAGCATGTGGCTGCCAACCAGATGAGGCTCTTCAAGTGACACAAATATCCTGAGTGCCTTAGGTTCTGATTAGGTAAATATACGCATTAAATACTAATGACATTTGGAACTAGAGGCCTGTGAGAAAGTACTGCAAATACTGCAGTGCAAGAGAGAAAAAGGATAGGGTTTGGTATGTTCATTAATTAATCACTGGAAAGGAGTGGGGTAAAACTACAGGTAAATCTAGAACTGTGGAGCCCAGGGCGATTTTTTTTTTTATTATTTATTTATTTTCCCCTAGAATCAGAGAGGAGAAAGAAAAAAAGGGGAAATTTAACTCCCAGCAACTACACAAAGGCATGGATAGAGGTCACAGAGAGAGCCAATGTAAATTCTTTAGGAACAAGACAGAACCAAAGTTAAAAACAAACTGAGAAGCCAGAAAAGTCATGGAAGCAGACAGAGTCCATAATAACCTCGGAACAAGACTAGAAAGGGTTCAGGCAGATGCATCATGAGACCAGAGCTTTCAGAGGCAAGATTATAAATGACATGAAAATTTAGCAAAGAAATAAAGAAAAATAGGCACTGAGTAATTGAATACAGCCCCAGAAGTCTGGCACTGATATTCCTTTGCTAGCTTTCGGCTGCTCAGTGTTCATAGGGCGATATTAAACTCTGTATCTTAAAGACCAGAGAACTTTCTAACAATTTAATGCCGTAATTTATTAAATTTCACTGTTAAGAAAATATTTCTGGTGTTCTTAAAACAAGCAATTTGGATGCCCCCATTGAAATGACAAGTAAGTCTTTAAACCCCATCCTAAAGGCCAAACTAGTGACTTCAGTGTTTTTTGGTTTAATTAAAATAATTTATATATAGAGATCAATTCACTACATGGGTTTTTGTTCAGAGATCCCGGCTTTAATGTCACTGGAACAGAAACACATGTTGTCCTGTCCCCACAGCTCTGCTGCATCATAAGCACTCCAGCTCCTCCAAATTCATGCTGATAAAACCTCATTACTGTTCTGCAATGTACTTCTGATACACATTCACATTTTCAGTCTCATCTGCAATTCCCGGCATCGGCTGGGATTTGAAGAATAAGTGTAAAAACAGCTATTTGGAAAGATGACATTTTCTTACAGCATTTTACACACAATTTAAAACAAAACTTACCAGAAATCTCCTGACACAACCTGTTCTTGAGAGAATTAATTGATAAAACTAATTCACAGGTTTATCTTCTCTCGTAGTATTGCATAAAATAATAGTTTTTGCTTTGCCAGTCCAAGGGTATTGGATATTTCTCTTCCCCTTAACTGCTGGGATTGAAGCATCTGAGACCAGGAAATTCGGGCTCACTTCCAGCTGTGGAGTCAGGCTGACCAGTAAATCTTACCACCATAACACCACACCTACTCACATTATGTAATCCTGCCTTGCAGACAACTCCTGAACTCAAGAGCTACATCTAAACCCTTAAACATGACATAATTACATATATATATATATATAAAAATATATATATATATATTCATTGTTAATTGCATCTCTCATTGGAAAGCTTCAGCACAATCCATGGATCTGACAAAAACCCCAAACAGAACAATATGAAAGAACAAAAAACAACGTTCTTAAAACCTTGTCCTGGGTCAGCAGGAAGCCCTGCATGTGAGGCTTCAGGAAAGTCTGTCTTCTGTACGCCTCTACTTCAGTTAATGTTGAGCTGAGCAGCAGCCAGGGCAGGTTATCCCGCTGCTTGCACAACCTCCTCCTCCTCCTCCCCGCAGGTATTTTTGGTCACCAATCCCTTCTCGGAAGCAGACAAGCATGTGTGGTGCTTAGCACATAACCTAGAACATGACAGACACAGATCTGAGATGACACTCCGTAAGCAAAGCCCTCTGATGTTGCAAGAGGGAGAGGTAGTTATGCTTTCTCCTTAATATCATGGAAAGGATGGGGAAAGAGTGAAGCATAGATACTGCCTGCCCCTAGAGAGGAAAGCGGCATATTCGATGTTTCTGGCACACTTAGGGATCTTCTTCAGCTGTTGAGAGACTGAGCTAGGTTTGTCCTTTCTCACAGAAAAGGAATAAAACAGATTAAAGTCTTGTTTTTGTCCAGTAACTTAATAATCTGATCACTCCTCTGATCCACAGGAAACCCAGGAATCCTTCTCCAGGATTAGCTGCCAGTCCTTCTAGAAATGGAGATAAAATTTAACCTGAAATGGTACTAAAATAATGTCAGACTTCAGTTTCCTCTGCATATTAGTAAGCAAAACCAGTCTCATATGTATTTGTAAAGAGCTTTAAGACATAGATATGTCTTATATATCATAGATATGTGTCTTGCTCCACAAATTCATAATTTCTTTTTTTCAGATGAACCCTTTTCCTCTGAGTAAATTATATTGCATAAGACTGAGCTCCTGTAAAGCACACCTTCTATTCTCTTTCAGAAGCCTTTCTGGAACTGTAAATACAAAATATGTTTACCTGAATATTGTTTGCATCCATCATTTCCCCATTCTCCACAACGTCCCTGAGAGAAAAGTAGAAAATATAAACTCTGGTCTTGTCATGATAGGGGCTTCCTCATTTCAGCCACTGTTTTCCAGTGTCAATATGAGACATAGTTGAAGAAGTGATATCAAAGTGCTGCTTTGCTGAGAGGTTTAAGATTATCAAGAATGATGGTGTTTCAAATTAGCTATTAACTTTGCACTGTATCAGCACAGAAGAGATCCTGTTAGTGGTTACCATACTACATCTGAAGGGAGGCAGCAGCTGGCTGAGGTGCTGAACATTTTAAAACTCCTGAAATGGGTTTATTTATTTATTATTTACAACCATGGGATCATACAGTGACTATGAGGAACTCTTCAGTTTTCACCTATGCATGGTGCTGCGATGTGAAAGCCAGATGTGCTACCTCCGTGGAAATCACTCTGCTTTCTCTCTTTATCAATTTTCATCAACACAGTTAGACCCTTGAATGATGGCCAGCCCATAAATATTTTATTTATCATCTGTTTCTACCTTTAAATATTATGATTAAATATAACAAATCTATTTCTAAATTAATAATTTCTTAAACCAAACAAACAAACAAGCAAAACCCTCCAAGGCAGAAAGTTTCCATTTGACCACACTTTCTTTCTTGTGTTTTTTCAACAAAATGAATTTTTTATCATAATTAATACATTCTCATGGAAATTAACTCCAGATAGTAGTATTTCACAGTGGAAAAACACGTCCTCTTGTAATACTTGAAATGAGTCTTGAAATGGCTTGTCTTCCCCAGTCCTACATCTGAACAAGTTCCACATTAAAGGTGCTCTGCCCTTGTGTATGTCTCTGGTGTATTTTTGAAATACTTGTCAGTGGCACACTTTATACCTTCTGGAGACACAATTACACCTTGGCTTCCAACTTAGTGCCTCTAAAATGCTCCTTCCAAGAGGTGACTAAGAGTTTAAGAACATAAAAGGCTGGGGAAATATCATCAGCAAAACAATTTGACCGGAGATGTGATGGCCCCCTGATGCTCACATTACTGATTCAGATGGAGGGTAAGAAGGGAGAAGGGAAGTTTCTAATTTTTGGATAAACTGTTTGGTTTATGGCTGCTATTCCCCTGGTAGATGCCTGACTCGGGCACAAGTTTAAAGATCCAAGTCAAGCCAAGGACATGAACTGGTCTGCAGAGAAATCCAGCCCTGCCCTCTCTGCTACCTGTTCTCTACTTGGCCCTGCCTTTTAAGCCCTCCTTTGCTGCACAGTGAAAGTTCAAATAGGTTTACATGCACATAGCTTATTATTAGGGGCCTCAGCTGACTGTATAGATAACCTTCAGAGCTACCTTAAGGTGGGGAATGAAACAAGAAAGAGAAAAGAGAGAAAAAATTAACCCTCTCCCCCAAGTCCAGGTGGAAAGCAAAGTGATGAGCTACCCTAACAAGCCTTCTCTTCAGGGCATCCTCTGCAAGGCAGCAGGTGGTGACAGTGATCAAGTTGAAAATGACCCAAAAAAAAGTGTTTTCTTCCTGTTTTCTTGTCAGAAAGAAGAGTGCAATTATACTTCTCATTAACACTTGCTCAGATCTCCCCATTGGTACTTACTGTTTATGTCACTGCCGGTGCTGGTTGGAGCATGCCTGATTAGGTGCAGGTGTTGCACACTAATTGGCCATTAAGTTTTTGTCTGTGTATGTTCTTGATAACATTTTCTGGATTTTAAAATTAGTATCATTCATTTTCTCCTAAGCTGTGTTTGTTTTAATATGAAACTGCAAACTAAAACCCACAGCATGAAGAGTGGATGGATCTACACACAGAGGCAAAGATCAGTAGCTACAAAGTGAAATGTGAAGAGACAGAGGAAGAACAAAATTATTTAAACATCACAAAAAACCAAAAAAAAATGGTTTTAAGTAGAAACTGGGCATTGGATTCTGGTCTGAATCCCACAGTGCAAGGTGGATAAGAGCACTTGGGGTGCCATGGTTACAGCAGTGAGGCAGGAGCCTTGGGTAGTTTGATAAAAGGCTGCTGCATGGCGAGTGAAAAGAGGGTACAGGAGGAAGGCCCTCAGCTTTGCAAGGCTTAGAGCTGACAAGGTTATGAGTTCCATAACATTTTCTCACGCCAAGAGGTACTGTGGAGACACACAAACATGAGAAGGATGAAGGCTCTAAGGGAAGTGAAGAAGTGGGCATGGCATGATTTACATGCTGGGCAGTATGGAAAGGTATAAGTGTCCTTCACTTTTCTAAAGGAAGAGATATAAGAGAGAAGGGGATATTTAATATTATAGAAATTAGGGCCACTGTGTCTGAATTTGGTGAGCTTAGATAACATCAGAGGAAACACACATGATCCACGAAATTTCAACAGGTTACTGAATAGCATTCAATAAGTAGGGTCTTAAAAGCACTGAATTATTTCTATGTCTCTACTCACTACAACAATAGTCACTAGACTTCTAAATTTGGCATTGCAATTAAATGTCCAAATTATTTTGGGATAATGCCAGGCATTTTAAAACAGAACCTGAATGGAAACAAAGGACTCATGCACAAGAAAATCACCATCTAGCCTGTTAGACCAGGAGATGTGAGCTGAAACATCTCATATTTTATGATGCACAAAATATGCAGAACAGAACTTCCACCTCCTTTGCAGATCCTTGCATTTGGTGTGGTGGATTCTAGAACAGGACCCTGTAGTTAAAGGAAATTGAAGTTTTTACAAAACTAGAATCTGATTTTTTTCCCCCATTTTTCAAAAATTTTATTTGGTGTATATCTCTCCATCCTAGCATTAATAATTTAAACCCAAAATGCATACAGAGAATAATATTCTTTTCTTTACTGTTACTCATGTATTTACAAGTTAAAAGGAAGATTTTTTTCATAGGACTAACTTCAGTATGAAGCACAGAATACCCTTTTAAGAATGGACATCTTGTAAAGCGCAGTTTTTAAGCACTGACCTTTCTTCTACCTTCCTCTCATGCTTCCTTTTTCTGAGAACCAAGTTTAATCCTTTTTGACTGTTTTTGGTTTACGTATTTTTTTTTGTTTTATTCCTTGTCTTTTTCTCCTTCTACATCCTCTTCACAGATATCTTTCACTGTTGCAAGGGGAATCCTCAGAACTATAGTATAAATGTCCAGATCCAACCAGGAAGTTCAGCATAAGTCTCTTTTATTCTCTCTTTTCACTGTCCTAATTTTCAGGATTTTTTTTTTCTTCTGTGAGAGACAATGTCTCAGAACTGAATATTGTCTTAATAGCCAAGAAAAACTTGTGTTGCTCAGAAATGTAGTTACAGGGCCATGTTCTGTCACAAGTCCTCTTAGTGCAACACTCCCCTTATGTTCATTGGCACCTGCTTTTTGAGAAAGTGGCTATATAACACAGCTACTTCTTCAAGGTGCTGGTTGATATTACGAGGAAAAATCTGCAACCTGAAAGCTGTGGAACACGATGGGATGTGCAGGAGATCCTGGGAAAGCAGGATCCCTTTTCTAGTGAAGTTTCTTTCAGTGTGAGGCTCATTAAGGCCGCTGGTGCCCTTGGCATCTCAATTTCTCTGCTCAGAAAATTGGCAGTAGGCACTGCAAAGATCTGTCAGGGGGTTATGTCATCTCTGTTCTCCTCCAAAAGCATAAGGAAGTCAGAGAGGAAGAGGAGGGGCAGGCACTGATCTCTTCTCTGTAGTGACCACGGACAGGACCTGAGGGAGTGGCCTGAAGTTGTGTCAGGGCAGGTTTAGGCTGGATGTCAGGAAAAAGTTCTTCACCCAGAGGGTGGCTGGGAACTGGAACAGGCTCCCCAGGGAATGGTCACAGCACCTGATGGAGTTCCAGGAGCGTTTGGGCAAAGCTCTCAGGTACATGGTGGAATTTTTGGGGTGTCTTGTGAAGCACCAAGAATTGGACTCAATGATCCTGATGAGGCCCTTCCAACTCAGCATATTCTGTGATTTTGTGATTCTTTGATTCTGTGATTTGGGGACTTCTCAAGTCTGAATATACTGTGTCTAGGTGATCTTGCCTTTTTTTTTCCTTTTTTTTTTCCTCTATAAAAATGGTATTCTGTGGCTTAAATTCACTTACTGAAACACGCTTAGATATTCAGATAACACGTTTCTCTGCTGACCCGCGGTGGATCCAAGCTTCCTTCTCCTTCTCTCTCACATTGCCATGCCTGCTGTGTCATGCTGTGAGCAAAGCGTTATCTCTCCAATTTGATAGTGCCGTCCTCATTGTACCCTAGATGTCCATTGCAGGATCAGGGCCTGTATTAGTTTCTTTCTGAGTTTGTAGCTGTACACTTTTGCACAGCTTTGGGGAGCACTGTGGGGCCATTTGCGAAATGACAGTGCTTTCTGCCGGCGAGATCATTATAGGCAGAAGGCATTCCAATGTGCAAATTACAGTTCTGCTTATAGGGAATTTGTTCTGCTTAAAACAAAAGAGCTCTACAAAAGGAAGGTCTCGCTGCACTTTCGTCTGATTTGGAGCTGCAAAGCTAACTTCCATGCTGTGCGGAAATGCACGAGGAGGGTTAAGTCAGTTTTACAAGAGCATCAGTTGGGTGAAAATGCATTTGACCTTCACAGGGTTCTTGAGTCATTCTTCAGCTTGAGTGACTGAGTGAAGTGTGTGTCATTCTGTCATATAAAAAGAAAAAAAAAAAAGAAAGAGAGAGAGAGAAAAATTTAAAAATCGATCCTGTCTACTCCTGAAAGCCTTAGATTTCACTGGTATCTAACTGACATAAATAATATTTGCTCGAGTTTTCATTGCTATTTTTATTTAAATGTTCTTGGGTATGCCAGCAAGCAGCAAGGTCCATTTTTATAGCACAGTGAGTTCCCACAGTTCTGGTAAATATAATCAGATAAGGGGAAGTTGAACTTAAACCTTCTGCTGCAGTCAATAAAAGTAAACTTCATAACCCAAGACTATCTCTCTATTTATAATTGCTAATTATAGAAATCTATTCAAGGACACTCTAAAAACAGGATTATAAATCCGTCTAATAAAAACTCCCAAAAACATAAGAACACAGAGACAGAAAAAGGAGACAGTCAGTGAGAACTGAGAAAGAAAAAGAAGCAGAATACAAAGCAATGTATTTTCTTGAGCTTTTTACAAAACAAAATATTCCTCAAAGACGTTCCCTCAAATTGTCCTTCAGTGTTTCATTATCTTTGTAGCAGGGATGTCATATTTATGTAGAAGTTTGTTAAGCAAATGGATCTAGGTTCATTTGTGCAGATGACGATTGGAAGCATAAACTCAACGGAAGGAAAAACATATAGGAGGAAAATTATGTGTTCCCTGCATTTAAGGTTCAAATTCAGGAACCTATGTCTCTTCTAGCAGATTTTCTATAGCAAGTTATTAAGAGAGTGCAGATTTGGCCAAATGATAGACATTCAAAATAAATTCCTAGTCTGGCATGAGAGAAAATCCCTGAGGCAGCAGTTCAGGTGAGAAACTGAACATTTGTGTAATGAGTCACCCTATGGATTAAATTGTATAAGTGCCTTCAAGAAATCAGCATCCTAACTGAGACATCAGAGCTAGATATTAAATCAGCCACGTGAATCACTCCCACTTTCTTCTTAAGTTTCTGCTTTCTTTTACTTATTTTCTGTGTAAACTTGTGGAAGTAAAACTTTCAGTGTGTTCAAGCTGCATCAGCTCCAGCACTGGACATCAACATTTTACAGTAAAAGAGGCAGTTCTTGTCTCTGTGTTTTCCTCATCGTGACCTCTGCCCAAACTTCTTAAAGAGCAAGGTGTATGTTTTCTAGGGACGTAGCTTCAGAGCAAAGCACGGGATATCAGCAATAGTGTAACCAGCAGGACCAGGGCAGTGACCACTTCTCTGTGTCGGACATTGGTGAGGCTGCACCTTGCATCCTGGGTCACTGAGGGTCTGGAGCTTGTCCAGAGAAGGGATCAGTGCTGGGGAAGGGTCTGGAGCATCAGGAGCAGCTGAGGGAGCTGAGAGATCTCGGCCTGGAGAAAAGGAGGCTCAGGCGGGACCTTCTCACTCTCCACAGCTCCCTGACAAGAGGGGGCAGCCAGGGAGGGGTCAGGCTCTGCTCCCAGGGAACAAGGGACAGGATAAGAGGAAATGACTTCAAGTTGCACCAGGGGATGTTTAGATTGGATAACAGGAGAAATTTCTCCACTGTAAGGGTTGACAAGGCATAACAGTGTGCCAAGGGCAGTGTTGGTGCCCCCATCACTGGAGGAACTTAAAAGCCATGTAGAAGTGGCACTTGGGGACATGGTTTAGTGGTGGGTTTGACAGTGCTGGATTAACGGTTGGACTCGATGATCTTAGAGGTCTTTTCTAACCTAAACAATTCAGTGTTTCTTTATCAAGATAACTGCATGCTAAAGATGCAAAGAAATTTAACTGATCACTAACAAAGGCCTTTTAAAGAAGCAGGGATGTGAAGGCCCTCATATGCATTTGAAAATGGGTTCATCTTTTGTCAAGAAACAGGAATAATTTCAGTTGGAAATACTTCAAATGGTCTAAATGTGACAAAATATATGTATTTTTTTCCCTGTGGCACAGGTCAGTATGTGCAGACTGTTAGCCCTTTTTACTCTTAGAATCACAGAGTCATAGAATGCTTCGGATTGCAAGGGACATTTACAGATCAGCTAATTCCCATCCTGTGCTGTGGGCCAGGCATTCTGCCCTCCATGGCTTGACCACACACCCAGGCTTCCCTTCACATCCCTGCTCAGCTCCCTGAGGGCCCTGGAGGTGATGGGATAACAGCTGGAGGTGCAATGGCCACAGTCTGCATCACTTGTTGATAAGACACAGGGCAGGTCAGTGGTGTGACCCATCTGGGTTTAGGGTATGCATTGGGTCAGATTTTCGGTGGTTTACAAGTTTTTCTAAATGTGTGCAGGGTGTCTTGTCTTCTCTGACAGCTGTGATGAAGGTCTGTAAACTGAGAGAGCTTCCTGTTTACACCACTGCTGTGCAGTGAACACTTTTATATAAGAGTGTCCTTTTCTATCAGCCCTCAGTATAAGTAATGTCTCTAAAACAACTGAAAGCCACAACATATTATGTACCCTCTGTAATTACTCAGTACTATTTTGACATCAAAGGAACCAATGCACAATATTTGTGGTCTTCCTTTCTAAATTCACACCTTAATGATTTTTGGGGTAGTCAGACTGAAACACCATAATATTTTTTTTAAAATATATTCCCATTCTGTTGACTAAAAGGAGAGGAAAGAATTCAGATAATGGAAGAACAAAGAGAATAGCTACATAAAATCAGAATCACTCATACTGTGCTTAAGATCACTTTTAGAATGTTGGGGTTTTTTCTCTTTTTAATGAATATGAGGGTTTAGAGAACAATTTTCAGAAAGAAGAAAAGAAGAAAGCAAGCAAAGTATATTTAAGACCTCCTTGAAGACATCCAGAGTTAATAATGATATACACTGCAGAAAGAACAACTGTGAGATGGGTACAAAATGCCACAAACCCAGCTAATTAAAAATGAGGTTATTAGTTTTTAGTTACACTGCAGTTAGAGATAATGCTACAGAGAGCCTGAGTGAAAGCACATTTTATATTGTAGTAGGAATTGCATTTTATGTGGCATTTTATTTTATTTTAAGGGGTGCTTGTGTTTAGAGAGAGGAAGATTTCAATTATGAGTTAAAATGGACTCACTGTGGCTATTCTGTATCTTTAGGGGGAGGGGAAGGGGATAAGAAAGGTACAAACTTTCTTCCAAACTTGGCATTCCACCAAAAACAGCAGTAAAAATTTTGTGCCTCACCATAAAAGACAGCTGCCTAGACTTCCAAGATATGTGGGAATGCCTGACATCTATGGATTTTGTTTTCGAGGGTGATCAATAGAAATCATTCACTTGTTTTGAAAGTGTAGCTCTAAATATCATTCTCAGTGTGATTCTAACTCTTTTCCAGTAGAGTTATTGCTGCATTTCAAAGCAACTCAGGTCCTACACATGGAGAAAAAACAAAAAAAAAAAGGTTGCCTCTTTAAAAACATTTCGCATGCTAACATTTTAGAAATACAACTGTTGTTTAAATGGATACTGAATATTTAAATAGAAGCTGAGACTTTTGAACGGGTTCGTATAAAACAACCCATGCATGTCTACATCTAAAGCACGTTGCAGTGTGAGGTTTTGGGGCCGTGTCTAAGAATCACCAGTGGAATTGTCCTGCCACTCAGGTCACTGATGGAATCACAGAATGATAGGACAATTTGGGCTGGAAGGGGCCTCTAAAAGCCATCAAGTCCAACCCCCCTGCAATTAGAAGGGATACCTTCAACTAGATCATGCTGAAGTCTTCCTCAGTGTTTCTGCAGTTACTCTAAATATTTTGTTGCTTTGCACACCAGTTATCCTGTACTACCTATAACAAGACAACATAAGTAATTTTTTTTTTTTAAGGTATCTTGAAATACCTTCTGTTGAAACAGTTTTCACTAGCTGAAGGAAGAAGGCTTCTAGAGCAACAAAAATATTTGAAAAATTTAACCAAAGATAAAAGGAAATTCGGATATTACCTCCTAAAATAAAATTATTTAACAGAAAAAAAAATCCATGATTTGCAAATTTTTTTCTCCCCATTTATCTATTTATTTGTCCACATGTGGGTTGAACTACAGTAATATGGCATTTTCTCTGCTCCTACAACAAGATCAAAACTAAAATATAGTCTAATGTAAAGAATGATCTAGTTAATCCAATTTTTTTTCTTTGATATATGAATGCAAAGGTAAAGTAGCTTTGCCTGTGCATAAAATCAGGTCAAGGGAATCTTAATACATATTTTAGCTATTTATAAAGAGTCACAAATGCACAGCTGCCTTTGACTTGTATTTTTTAGCTATATACTGTTTTCCTTTCCAAACCTAAAGCTTTGTTTACAGAGAAGCATGTAAGAGACACATGCAGGACAATTTTCCTGTCACCTGGAGCTGTCAGCCAAGAGAGTGAATACAGTCTTTAGGCTAATCTGAGGATAAAGCCAGAGAGATATTCCTCAGAGTGTATAACAATAAGATCTGCTTCTTCTTTTGGTTTTTGACCAAATTAAGAACAGCACAATCCAAAGAATTTAATGATCGTACTTGTACTTCTAAGCTAATCAGAAAATATTCCTGTGCTCTGGAATACAATTGCCTATAAAGTTAAATTGTTAAACTTGTCCCCAGCACAGTTTTGGCATCTAGTAGCCAGCATTTCTCCAGACATTTTCTGGGAACAGTTCAGGAGACAACATGGGCCAAGGATGACTCTCAGTAGGCATTTTGGTTGTGGCCACCCAGAAGAACTTCCCAGTAAGGATCTGGACAGATCCACGCCAGCTGGCTGCTGCATCCAAACCCAGTTCTGAGCATGTATAATTTGCTAGTAGAGATGCGGGTTTGTTTTCACATTTTCTGTTACATAACATCACAGAGCACAACATTGAGTTGTAGAAGCCTGGAATGGGTTTGGGTTGGAAGAGACTTTAAAGTTCGCCTTGTTCCTCCACCCGACAGTGGAGAGGGACACCTTCCCTGGAGCAGGTTGCTCAGAGGCCCATCCAGCCTGTCCTGAACATTTACGGGGTTAGAGCAGCCACAACATTTTTGGACAATCTGCTCCAATGTTTCTCTATCCTCCAAGTAAATTTCTCCCATATATCTTAATCTAAACCTACCCTTTCTCACTTTGAAACCTCGTTCAGTCATCCTGTTACCCATGCAGGATTTCTGGTGTTTTTGCCTGGCTTTCTCTGTGTTGGGATACATCACTGTTGAGCTTTGAGGAGGCAACCCTTAATTTTTAATCAGCTTTCTTGGGCCTCTCTTGCCTCCAGGGCCATTTCCCACAGCACCCTACCGAGCAGCTCCTTGAAGAGACCAAAGTCTCCTTTCCTGAAGCCCGAGGCAGGAAATGTGTCCTTGTTGCTTCACATTCTCCACCAGCCCCTGCTTGGTGTTGAGCACAAGGTCTAGGACAGCAACCTTCTCCATTGTTCCTCTGTCCCTTGGAGAAGGAAGTTGTCATCAGCACACTCCAGGAACCTCCCGGGTTGCCCCTGCTCTGCTGTGTTGTCCCTCCAATCAACATCGAGGTGTTTGTAGTGAATACTATATAAAAAAATATATAAAAAACTATATTGAAATGTGAATGAAGTGCTGAATTAAACCAAGAAAACTTCCTCCAGAATCTGCTTGGTAACAGACTTAAGGGGAAAGCATGGCCTACTTTGTGTCCTGTTTGGCTTGGGAAGTATTTCAAATTTAAGAACCTAACTGTGAATTACAAAATGCAGCTCCACCCCAGTTCTAATTAATAGAGACTAAGCAAGTTTAGGAAAATAATTTGCAGCATCTGTCAGTTGCTCAGCACACAGCACACTCTCATGCACATACACTCTTAATTCAATGAAAATAAACAGTGCCTAACGCTTTGAAAAGGTCACTCAGCCTTTCTGGTGCAGACGCTTTGCTCCCTTTGTGCCCAGTTTCACAAAGAGCACTCTTTCTAACTTCAGCCATTTAAAAAGCCAACCTTTATGCTTTAGATTCCCCTCATCTCTATTGACATCCTCTCTTGCGCTGAGGGCTTTGCTCTTGAGGAAAACATCTCCCTCTCCCTCCCACCCACCATGCTAATCTTGACACAAAGATCAGAACCTTCATCTACAGTTTAACATTTCAAATGGGAATTTCTAAGCNAAAGGAGAGTGGGTGGGGTGGTGAGGAAGGAGGGGAAAACATCCTTGTGCCTCCAAGCAGAGATAAGCAAACAGAAATCTTGTTCAGCTCTGAGGCCCAGTGCAGAGAGTCCAGCTTCTTCCAGGCATCAGTCCCCTGTGCAAGATGGGTTGGAGCACAGACTGCCATGCTGAGTTTGCGTGTTCCTGGGTAACCACACCACACCTTAGCAGTCATGTCGAGGTAAAAGAACCCACAGAAGTTTCTGCGCTGTGTGACTGTCAAGACAATCCTGAGAAGGTGAAACAAGTCTGGCTGGGGTGGTAGGAGCTCTCTGAGCGTGCCAGCAGCTTGAGGCACAGCCAGGATGTTGTCTGTATCTTTACATTCTAACCTGGATGGTGGCTGAGACCACCTGAATTGTCTTTTACCTTGCAGGGCCTTGAGAGGAGAAGCAAAGAGGTCATGACTTAACACTGTAAAACCACATCTCAGATATTTTACTGCAAATAAGGTGTCCTTTCCCCCCATTGACTAATCAGTGGCAAGGGATCAAGCCAATTCCTTGTGCTGAGAAGAAATAACACCTCTAGGGTTTAGTCAAATGAGGGGGAAAAGTTAGTCCAGTGCTGTGGTGTATATTTTTGTGGGAAAACATGGGCTGTATTCATCTGACTAATAGAGATACCTGCCTGGATGTCCCTATCAGTCCCCCATTCTCCCTTTAAAGTCAACAGAAAGAAAGCAAAGTTTTAGTGTGCCTCTGTTGAAAGCTCCCCAGACAAGTGATTTCCTGGTTTCCACTTCCTGTCCTCTGACTCTGAGAGGAGTCCCAGCTGACTGGCGAGTTCCACTTTGCTAGACCTTGCCTGCCTAATATGGTGAGCTGAGTCTCATCCTGGCACTCCTGAAGGTTATTTTTTAAATTACTCTGGGGTATATCATCAGCTGATCAGCACACACAACAGCTGTGAGTTTTAAATCAGGGCAAGACTTCCTGAAAAGTGCTGAAAAAAACCCCATATTCTGTCCCACAGTTCATTACAGGCAAAGGAAGAAGGAGTGGACTGAATGCACACTTATTAGGTCTTTAGCGACCTTTACCTTCTACTATATTAAGACAACAGAATCTCTCAAGATTTATTCTGCAGAAAGGGGATTCCTCTCTTTTGGGGAACCTCATCATGGAGATAGGTTATTTCAGCACAAGATCTAGTTCCTAAAGACTGCTCAGAAAATACTCCACAACAGCAGTTTGCCTCATTAAAAGTACCTTTTATTTTATTTCATAACAGAAATGTGTAGTGAAAAATTTTACATCGTTATTGTGTTAATGTTTTATCTTAATTAATGTTTTCTTTGAAATTGTGCACTTCTTTTTATCAAGTTCATTTTTAAGACACAGCTTTTGCGTTATCTGTTCAGTGAATTTAACCATATAACAAGAAAATGTGACTTCTTGTGATAAAAATTATCTAATACAGAAATTATTTTGTTATAAATATCTATTAAAAAGGCCATAAATATAAACACACAAAAAACTACTAATATCAACCCTGGAAAATGGATACAGCTTCAAAACATAGTTTCTTTTTCATCCAGAGATGATTTTTTTTTTCCCCACAAGCTTCTTTGTCTTTTTGTTTTAGTTTCACAATGAAACAAGGGAGAATGAATTACAAAATAAATTAAGAAAGGCATTTTACACATGAAACCTCATAAACCTCACCTACTTAGCTTTCTTTACTAAATTGGTGTAATACAAACATGAACTTTAAAGAAGCTTCTGAAGGCTCCCTTTTATTAGGAAGGGAAGAAAATCACCAGTAGGATATGCAGTTTTCTTTGTTAGGGAGAAAGAAAGGCTGGTCCCTAAGAAGTCTTATCCTAACACATTGCAATGGAAACTACCTGAGAAACAATGAAAGCACTTGTTCCTTCTGTTTGCATCTGCAAAAGCCTTGCAAAGCTTTGTTGGCACTGCCGCAGGTGAAGACGCAGTTCCCAAAGCTAAAACAACATACACATTGTTGTCCAAACAAGATTTGGAACACACTCACCCATTCCAGTCTCATATGTTTCCTTTCTGATTTCGTTCTGGGAAATACACATTATAGGCACAAAAAAAAAAAAAAGCTAATACGTTTTCCAGTCTGTTTATTGATGCTGAGATGTGGGGAAGTGCCTCAGTTTCATCCCCCGCTTTTCCTAAGCACTGTCTTTCAGCAGTGTGACGTGTTGGGAGTGGAGAGTTTCTGCCTGAGATCAATGCCTTCACGAAGGAGAGGGAACATCTCCCACCTCTGTGGAGCTACCACAACCACAACGTCCTTTGAAACCAACCTGCTCATCACAAGTCTCCTGTTCAAGCACTGACTCATCCCAAACATGCTTAGCTGATGAAATCTGACAGCATCACAGCTTGAGTTGGCCCAGCCTATTTAGCTTATGAGATCTGACAGGATCACAGCTGGAAGTGCCCCAGGAGATCTGATGGGATCACAGCTTGAGGTTTAGCTATAGAAACAGCATATACACACTGATCCAAAGTTCGTATAAACCTTAAAACACGTCCTAAAATTAGCTCTTCTCCTGAGCTTTAAGAAAAAAAGCAATACCAAACATAAACTTTTATAACAATATATTATTCTTCCTTTTTTTATTTCCTTTTTTACTGTCTGCATGAACTTCATAAGACAGAAAAATCAACCTGCAAACAGATTAAAGGATTCTCATGAGGATTACTACCCAAGCCACCAAACCTAAGGGCATGAAGATGTTTGAAGTTTACTGGCAGTCTATCCAGCTGTCAGAATTTCTTTATCTTTTAGTAGATCCATTTGCAGGGTGTGAGATCAAACCATTCTCTTTCCAGAATATCAGATAAATCTCACCTCAGCTCAATCCTGGTAAGAGTATCAAAAGCACCTACCACTTTTTCTGTCTTAACAGTAATTCTCTCTGTGTTTTAATTATTGCATGTGTATAATGTGCTGTTGGATGCCAAGAACGTTATATGGGGCAATGAAACTTAACCAATATATTCACCTTTCTTTCTTTCTTATCCCTTCCACAGGCCAACTTCATGGTCATAACTTTGGTTTTCTTCTCAGAACATGATCATGAGGGTCTGAAAGGTGAGTTTTTGGGTGTGAATATCACATAATTCCATATTTATATTTTGGAGTCAATAAACACAGCTTTTTTCTCTTTTTTTTTTTTTTTTAATGTTTTCTGGCATTGGAAAACAAGTTGACAAGAGATTTGAGTATTCAAATATTAGTGTGTAGCTAGGAATCTAGGAGGTTTCAAATGCTAGAAAACCTGAAAAAAAAAGAACAAGAAAAACAAAAAAATAAAAATAAACAAACAGAAAACCACAAAGACAAAACTGCTAATATAACCAAGTATAAGTTAAAGTACTTTTAAAAGTGAGAGATAATTTCATTAAGACACTTATTCTACTAATGAATAGATTGAATGTATTAAAATTGTAGACATTCACTCTGATGAATTTTTCTTACTCTCCTCACAGCATTACTTTATTTCATTGCAAAACTGCCTAAAATTCTTTACCAAAGACCAGATCTGATGTATGATAAACCATATAAAATGAACAAGCAGAATGTACCTAACTCAGAGAAAAAATATCTCCTTTGCTCTCTGTTTCGGCCAAATAAATTCAGAAAGATCCTTTTTAGTCAAGACGTCAGATGAATTTTCTTGATTTTATTAAACCTTCTGACTATGTTGCTTCATTAGTTGGTAATAGAAATTCACAATACTTACTTGAAGGATTCATATTAAAAGTTAAATATTTTTGGGCACCTGAGTCACATGGAAAACATCACATAGAGAAATGCTGAGTAGCTCGCTGGTAGCAACCTAGGAAATATCTTCAAATTGGCTTGCTTTCTACTGTAGACTAAAATACCTCCTCAGCACTTGAAACTCAGCTAAAGTTCATGGAAATCAGGTCATAAAGACTTTCCTTGTCCATCTATCTAAAGCAGTGTTCTTCAGCATTTTCAGGTTACTGACCCGCCTTATCAAGTAAAAATTTTCTCTGACCCTCTTACATTAACTATGAAAATAGGCGTACATAATGTATTTATGATAACAATGATATGCCTGTATAATTTAGTTGTGTGCATGTTTCAAAAGGTCGACAGAGAACACTTGACCTTGAATAGGAAGGGTGACTGTGGGAGAGTTTCATTTTCTTTGTTGATGCAACAATTTTAACTGCTTCAAGCTGACATTGCTTGTCTTTCATGACCACTGTGTCACAGTCCAGAACATATGAAGTAATCTAAGGTGGCTGGTAAATATTTCTATGTAAGTTTTCTGGGTAATGGCTTTCCTATCCTAAAATACATTTGAAAATTATGAAGGAAAAAAAAGGCTTTTTCAAGTTTTACAAAGGGATTCTTCTTCTCATCTTCTTTCTTTAGCCGTAAATTTTTATGTTTCGTTCAAGAAAGTATTTTTAATGTACAAAAAATTTCATTGTAAAATTATCAATGTGATGTTTTGCCCTACCTTATGAATTGTTTTTTGAAACAGGTAGTACATATAGTGAACTTGATGAAACACAATTACAAACTTTTTGGCCTAGAAAGTTTCCGACTCATGTATGGCTGTGTCTTTTCATGACATGTGTGTGGTATTTGGAACATAATTTCATTTGAATGTTGTATGAAGTTCATCAATGTTGCATCATGATTCCTTCTTTCTACAGCTTTTCTGTATTCCACAGTTCACTCTGCATGGAGAGACACAAGCAGTCTGCAGACTTCCTGTTCACAAACAAGAAATCTGAGGTAGGTAGTTCGGTAGGGGCTACTGGGATGGGCCAAGCGTATGAGGTACTTCGACTTACATATATCCTTCCAAAGATGTAGGGTGGTCAAATAGACTTCAACAAGCAAACAAACAAAAAATTAATTTGGCAGAACAGTTATTTTAGGGGTCTGGAGATATTCAGGAGTTGATTTATGCCTCCTAACTTAGACATTCATAATGCAGGGGCTGATGTCTGTTGGATTCCCAAGGCTTTTTGGAGGTGTGATGCATGTCAGCTTAAGTACACAGCTAAAGTGGATCAGATGAATTGCTCCCTAAAAGAGCTCAGCACCCTGGCTGACTGCCACGAGTGACTGCAGAGCCTGGGGTGACTTGCTCGACTGCAGAGCTCTGCTGATACCTGAAGCCAGATGAGATGAAACCCGAACTGGGATAATCTATCAGAAAATATAGTTAAACTCTCTGCAGATTTTCAGACACCAGAGGAAACATCACCTATACCAGGTAAAGGCTGGGATTCCGCCACTTTTTGTGTCTTGCATGGGAAGGAAGTCAGCTGAAGTGGCCAAGAGAAGGGTGGTCTGAGCGCTGCTTCCACAGGAGCTGTACGAGTTCTTGAAGTGAATTGTTTGAAAAATGATGGTGAATAAGTTTGTGAGGCTCAAGGGCAGTAGCTTACCCAGTGTTAGCATAGCTGACATGCTGACAGTTTATATGGAATTTATGTGCCCATTTACTCTGCTTTTTATGGGAAAATATGCTGTTACGTTACAGCTGCCACATCACATGCTACTTATCCTGCCTCAGAGCTACAGAGCACCTTCCTCAAGGAAATATACATACATCAAGACGTTATGTATTTTTAAACAACATTGTAAGGAGGAAATAATAAAATATGCATTATACTGCATACTTGCAGCTTTTAATTTTTCTATGTAATTTATTTAGCAGTTTTAACTTATACTACAACCATTTGTAGGTTGTTTTTTTCCATTCAGATATTTGGAATGAGTTAGAGAAATTGTCAATAAAGTAGTATTTTGAAAAGGACAGAGGAACACTATGAAAATCTATGGAGGTTCCACAA
Source organism: Cnemophilus loriae (assembly GCA_013397755.1). NCBI lineage: Eukaryota > Metazoa > Chordata > Aves > Passeriformes > Corvidae > Cnemophilus > Cnemophilus loriae. Next base: position 516,488 of record VZTF01005778.1, on the reverse strand, counting down.
TAACACCAATATAACAGGAACAAGCATATAAAACAGGTCTGATAAAAGGTGCTCAACAATGCTGACTATGAAAGTATATCAAATGATAAACTGGATAGGAGAAGGCTGGGATTAGCTACAGGAGTTGGTCTAATCTTTCAATTAAAACAAAAAGTTATAAAATAGAAAAGAAATAATCCTGCTACCATTATACCATCTACCAAATTATCTTGCTGATATCTTTCCTCACTCACCTTTCAATTTTTTTTTTTTTTTTTTTTTTGCCTGGAACTATTCCATTTTCTCATTTCAGTAGAGGAATAACTGGAAAAATTTGCTTTATCCTCCTGAAGTGATGCCTTAAAACTAGTTTCAGTAATGATGTGGGTGATTACTTGCTACAGAGGTTAACATGAAGAATAGCCAAAAAAGGCCATTGCTAGACTGTTATTGCATTCCATAGAACTAATGCTGGTTTAGTTAGAACCATTGATTTTATTTAATACAATCCCTGCATAACGCTTGTGTTCTGCTAGGGGATGAAACAGAAGTTCATATACCTGAAATCTGGGGATGAAAATTCACCATTCTGTCTCTTCCATAGCTCCAAGGAAGAAATATCTGTACACCGCTATGTGCAATCCAGTTCGTGAGAGAGACTAAAAAATCTACTAAAGATTCAAAAAAAGTTGTTTAAGGAAAAAAATGTTGGGGGATGACATTTGTCACTGTTTAAAAATAGCTCCAGTGCTGTGACCATGTGTCTGCCTAGGTGTACATCTTCCTCAAGCCCTTGGGATTGTATCACTCTGAAAAACGCCTATTTTACAAAGGAGAATACTGAATTTAGGAAAGCACCTAAATTATGCAAGACTAGAGGCTGGAAATCTTTGTTTTCTCTGAGGTGAATATTGTGTTCTGTTAACCTGAAATTATCTTCTTTTTTTTTCCTTTTCTTTTCTTTTTTTTTTTTTTTCCCTGTGGGATTTTCTGGTATCTAGTAGATAGCCCTATTTGGAGAGAGCAGAACCTTTGCTGAAAATGTGTGTACTTGTCTGACACCCACTTCAGAATTTTTATGTTTTAAAAGAGCACCCTACATATTTTCTGAAGAGCAACTAAAGAGACAGAAGACAGAGATCATCCATGTGAGTTGTAAATATAAGCTGTATTAAACACTGCCTGCTTCAAATAAATGCCTTGATTAACCTAGTGCTGCTTGCAACTCACTTAGTCTTGCATATTAAACAGCAGTGGATCATTTTCTTGGGTTTGTTATTTTTTAATTTTTGTTTTTTAGGTAGAGAAGAATTTTTTTTACCATGTTCTTTTACCAATCAGATGGTAGCTACCAAATTAGTTCAACACAGGTTGCCATTCTATTTTTCGAAGTTTATTGTTGATAGAGTGACAGACAGCACTAGGTATGCTTAGAAACCACATTGCTTTGGTCCTGAATCAGAGAGCAGAGAAAGGCTTCTTAACCTGTAAGTTCCAAGACCAAAAATAGATTCAATTATATAATGGATGGCAATGCTGATAGTAACCTTAGCAAGGGAAAGTAAATAAATTCACTATTAGGGTCCCTGTAATTTAGAGACAATTACAAAAGGAGAATATGGAAAAGACTGGACAGGTGAGACTCTTTGAACCCAGGCCTTAGGGACACCTTGATGAGCTTTCTGAAGAGAGGTCATAAGAAGTTTTGAATGCAAACATTGAGCAGAATGGGAGGACAAAAGGAGCAGAGAGGTGAAACAGATCTTACTATATGCAGTATCAAGTATCATGACAGAAAGGTAAAGAAAATGGATTAAATCGGTTTTAACTTGCCTTTAGATGCTTGAGTCCCTTTACTTGCAGAGTGTTGCCACTTTCCCTCAGTACACTGAAAAAGATGATTCTCCACCTCCCTCTTTTCTCCCAATTTACACTTCCTTCCCAGCTGCTTAATGATACAGGGTCTTTTCTTCATCCCAGGACTGAAGTAATGAAGTACCACTGATGTTTGTCCCCCAGGTCAGAAATTCATTATGGACCTCCCTACCATCAGATGAATTTTGCCATCCAGCCTCTAGTCAGCTATTAATTATACACCCTTTCCCTCTCACAACAGCTCCTGCCATAGCAGTGTCCTAACATCCATTTTACAGATTGAGTTTAACTACAGAGAGATTAAATGTCTTATATCAAGCCACAAGTTGCCTGTACGGGTGACACGATTCTGCCTGGCCAACAGATCCTAAGATTTGTCATCCTTTTCCTTGCACCAGTGTCCATTAGTACTCCACTGATAAACAGACTAGGAAAGAAAAATAAAAAAGCTAATGCAATCTTGTCACATCTTTTCTGCACATGGGCTGAGGCCCAGCACAAAGATTGTGCAAAGCAAGAGAAAGCACTGGCAGAAACACCTTGCAGAACTGGAACCAAGTGCAATGCTCTTTGGATACAATGGGAGGCTTTATGGGGTGTTTCACAAGGAGAAGTCCTTGTCTTTTATGAGAAGCAAGAAACGAAGGCCATTAACTACAGTCAACAAAGAACTCTTGACCCACTTTAGCAGAGGGTAAAACTCTCCAAGATATGTGTGGCTGACTCCTTGGTTTCGTGTCAGAAAAATGTGCGTTCAGTAACATAAGTCTGTACTGGTCTGTTTTGTTTGGTTTCCTTGAGGGAAAAAAGAAAAAAAACAACACATAAAGGCAAAGACCTTCTTCGCGCTTAGGGACGTGGTTTGGTGATGGAGCTGACAGTGTAAGGTTAACACTTGTACTTGATGATCCCAGAGGTCTTTTCCAACCTTAATGGTTCTGTGGTTTTGTGTTGTAGGATGACTGCTTCAATGTCCATCTTGCATCACTAGGAATTTAATTTTGGGGATTGGCTGCACTCAGTGGAGAGACCACAGGAACAGCAGTTCCATGCAGGACAGGAGAAGGTTCAGAGGAGAATGTGGAGACAGAGAGTAGCACAGAGCAGGTTAGGGGGGAGAAAAAGACCTCCATATCTGGGTGAAATCTGACAGATTATCAAAATGAAGAGTGAACTGTGGAGGCGATCTGACTCGTATCCTGGATTTTGAGTGATTTGTTACTCTGTAGAAGTGTCAAGCTCTTCACTTCCCATTTAAACCAGGAATGAAAATTCTCCATTTAGGGGATCGAAGGTCAGACGGAACTGTCCGCATGCTGCAAAAGATAAGCAAATTTTCATTAACGTTTCTAGGATAAATGAGATCACCAATAAAGAAAATTATAATAAACTAGCTTGGATTAAAGTTTCATTGTTATTGTTGCTGTTGTTTTATTAAGGTGTGAGATACAACAACTCAAGCATCTGATATATACTCAAAATGACCCATGTTAAGGTAAACTCATTTGTGAGAAAGGCATGAAAGAGATTGAGTTATCCATAAAATATCACTAAAAGGAATAATTTTGAACTCATTCAAACTCTTTAGTGGACTCACTTTAAACTTTCCAGATAGTTAAATCTTCCTTTTAAAATTAAATGATTTGATTTTCATTAACAAGTATGGCCTGAATTTAAAAAAAAATATTAGTAATTCAAGATATATAATTTTATACATTGCCAGTATTCCCATGTGCTGAAAAGTAGGCTCATTTAAATGGGCTTTACCTGGAAATAAAAACAGTCAAAATTAGTGGCCCGTTTGAAAATTTAGATTTGAGTTTGATTATGCTTTTAACGAAAGAAATGAATACACTTCATTACAGCTTTTACTGAAAACTGAATTGAATCCTAACTTGGAGGCTATAATGACATTCTTGTTCCATAAATGTTATCTTGTAATTTTCTTGTATTTGCCTGTCAGGCTGCTACCCATTAAATTAATTATCTAAACTATTTGAGGCAGGACTGCCTATTTTTCCCTATTGTACCTTTGCTGTAGTGGAACTGCAATGTGAGAGTAGAGCCCATAGATGTAAACAATAAGCAAAACTCCTAATGATGGTAATGATAAGGGTGATAACATTTTATTTGCTTTTAGCTAGCAACATATACATGAAGTAAAGAAAAACATAAAGTTTAAGCCTGGCCAACTTGGATTATAATGAGACTATGATGATATGTTTGCTCAAAATAATTAGTCACTGTGTGATGTGTCTTACTACAGCTTTTACTTCTTGTGGAAAACTATTAAAAACAAAACAAAATAAACTAAACCAAACAAACCTAAACAAAAAAAATTACGTCTCCAAATCATCTAGAAATGTGCTGCATTTTCAGAGATTTCCAGTCTTTAAAGAGACCTAAATCATAATCCATGCAGAGTCCCTGAACATTAATGGACATTCTATTTGCTAGAGTCATAATATAATATATTCTTTGTTCAATAACTCGGGAGAAAGCAATCAATACACGGACACTACAGACTCCTAGTCTCAGGACTCCCTACGGGGCTTTTGGCCTCTCCAGTAATGGGCTGTGTTGTTTTTAGTGCTGCAGTGGCATCGTTTAGCTTAACATGACACTTCCTTCGCTCATCTGCCGCGAGGATGTTTGCCAGTCAAGAGGAGAAACATTAAATGTAATAAAACTAGAGGAGTTAAGATGAAAGGCATTTCCCAAAGGCACAAGGAGAGGCTTCCAACAATACAGCAAACTGAGATTTAGGAGAATGTACAGTCAGCAGCCAGATTAAGGTAGGAAAAGATATATATAAAGCAGGTTCAAATTTAACTAATAAAAAAACTTGCCTTTGTTCTTGTCATATAGGACAGAATAAGGTAAAAGGCCTAAGGATTGGCCAACTTCTTTTGGGAGCCTTTCCAATCAGTGAAAACCTAGATGAAGAGATTAAGCTCCTTCTCAGTCTCAGTTTATGGTGAGGGGTTTGTGTAAGAGGAGAAGGCTGGAAGTGGAGAGGAGGGCTGGCCACAACAAAGTGTGTTATGTCTGTTTTCTGCCCCCTACAGTGACACAGGGAATGAGGAATTTATTTGAGCTGTACTGAGCCTGCTTTCTTCCTCACTAAACCACTAGGGAAACCCATAACTGCCTCAGGCTGTAATAACATAAGCAGTTCAGTATTGGAAAAGGCATGGGCAGTGCAACCTGTTGGTTTGCTGTTGCTCCATGCCTCATATTATGAGTGAACATATGCAGTAAGACAAGGAAACTTATTCTCTTGAAACCAGTTAATTCCTCTTTACTGTCTGCAGTCAGCATGGAACGTGTTATAGGAAGGGACTGGAGCAATTTATCAATACCAGAAGTTAAAGAACTCTCAACTGGCAGATACTCAAGCACTGAGATGATTTGGTCTGTGCAATTAATTTTTAAATGATAGTTATGAAGGCTGTGGGACTTAGGATCAGTGATTTGCATTTCAATAAACGCCAGTTCAGAAATTCTTCAGTGTTGCTGGAGAGCAACTGATGGCTTAACAAACTTTATTAATTTTCAGTTGAATGTTTATTGTGGTTCCACTTTGAAATAGGATATGGATCAATGCTCTTCTTGGCAATGGTCAAAACTAAAAGGTTTGGGTTCAGATAAATATAGAAGCTTGCATATGTGTCCAAAGCCCATCAGAGAGGCTGGTCCTGATGTCTCTGGTTTTGTAAACTTAGCAATGGGCATTATCTCAGTACTGTTTATATACAGATGTCTGGGCATTATGAACTGTGCTCATGTTGGTTATCTTCTGATATGTGTCCATTAAAGATTATTGGTGCAAGAGGATGTCATCTATGCACCAAGCACATATTCAGACTCTCATCATTATTAGGCACCTTCTTTAGCTGTTAAATCAAATATCCATAAATGCTACATTTGACCATTTTCCAGACCACATTTTGATTATGTGACATCCTTAATAAATAAGTAAAACTATGTATACATGGATCAACTTATAGGTAGTGTCTCTAGGTATGACAGAGAATGTCCTTCTCACGGGTTGGAGATGACTTGTCCATCACCCTGTTGTACAGCTTTTTGTTCCTTAAGTCCCAATTTGCTTCAGCTCCACAGAAGACTTAGGCAGACCTCGTATTTCTCGATCCTTCAAATCATTTTGAAGTAACTGTGTGCACCACTAATTTCTGTTGCACAGAGGTAATTTTGCCCTGTGCACTAACATGGCCAGCTGTTCCTTTGGCATCAAAGGCTTATCCCATAGCTAAACCTCAAAAAATCCTAGTTCCATTTCCTTAGGATCAGCCTCTCCGCAGCTCCTATGATCTTGCATTTTTCAGCTCACGTTTATATGCCAGAAACAATTAAGCAAGCTTTTGTTTCATACATGGTACCCAAAAAATCTCTAGCATCACTGAACTGCATTATTATTATTTCCCCCAAGGAAATAATTCTCAAAACAAACAAACAAAAAAACAAACAAACAAAAGTAAATAAATAAATAAATAAATAAATGAAAACCACAATCTATACATTTACATTATTTATAAGTTCTCAAGGATTATTTCCCTGTACTAAAAACAATGGAGATACTGCTACACAGGAAAACTGGGAAAATTTTAATTTTTTTCTCTAAATCCAATTTCTGTAAAAGAAAAAGAAACAACAATTTCTAGTCACACACAACTGCATGCTGCCTAATAGTGGAGTGAAAAACACAGTGCCTATTTCATTTTCTATATTTCTTTCCACCTCTAAAAAATGAAAATATTTAATTTTAATTATTTTGGCAAGTATAAAGGCTACATTTTCAGGAAAATTCAGCTCTTAGAGTGATAAACTTTTTTGAAACATTAGTCCTCATTGCATGAATTAATTTATTTAGAATATGTTATTAAATACTGAGAAAAAGAAAGATGAGAGGAAATGAGTATGACAATACATAATCACAGGTATACATGCATCCATGAAAATATGGGTAAGTGTATACATAAATATGTATATATACAAGTCATGCTGAAATTCTGATAGACACATATAAACGCGTACGCATGCCTACACTAAAATGAAAGCATTATTTTTTTTATTTGAAATAAAGATTTAATACAATCAAAATGAAAGTTAATGTAATGATGTTCTTTTTCATTAAGAAAAAATTGTAAACACTTCATCTTTGTTCTGTACTGCAAAGCTTTGTGAGAACTAAAATATGGTAGTCTGCTGTTACAAGATGCCTTAGAGGCAGAACATAAACAAACATCCTAATCAGTAAATTGAAAATTAGAGTTCA
>VZTF01005778.1:461515-497417 GCA_013397755.1 Cnemophilus loriae | reverse complement strand
GAAAGCCATCTTCTCTTGTTCTGTCTGGTCAGGCTGACTCTTCTGGTGGTATTAATTATTTCTTGGAATTAGTTGCCATTATACTATGTTTCCCTTTGTGGCTTCAGTATTTCACAAGCTTGGATTAGTTTAGCTTATCTGAGATCTTTTGCTTACAATATGTAAATAAAAATAACATTTCAGGAAAAGGTTAAAATTTCCAAGCAGGATTTTGCTTTTTCTGATCATGATTAGGATCAGATCTTTGAGGTTATGGACTAACTTTATTAGAATTAGATGGTTTTTTGGAAGTTCAGAAACAAACTCTTTTTAAAATCTTGACCTGCAACCTCCAAAAGAGGAAGTGCAGTTCTTAGAGGAGGGAAGAAGAGAAGTGTTCCAACGGACGCAATACAACCACCATTGTAAAATACTTACAAGACTTGGGGGTGTGGAATAAATTCACCTGGTTGACGAATAATCCTAAACTGGAAAAGAAATGGACAACATAACTTCATGGCTATTAATTCATACGCTTCTGAGTCTTACGTTGAACTCTTCCATGAGAAAAACCAGTGATTTCTCTATTCCAAAGCATCTTCAACACAGTCTTGAAAGCCACAAGCAGGAGCTCAAAGTAGTAGTTTGCAAGAGGGTTTATCTCTTAACAGTGGCAATGACGTTAATGAGGATGGTCTGTGCTAGCACTCACTGATGGTCTCTCAGAGTATGCAAACACATTATTATAAATAGTAGCTGCAGAGAGGAAGTGGGGAAAAGTGTCATTGTACCAGCTGAAAGGACTCTGCAATACAGAGGTTAGAAATTTTTCAAAATTTTGATGCATTTAAGCCCATGTCTTACACCAGCTATCACCAGGATATTCAGCCTGAGAAGCACAAATATTACTTTAATCCTAAAATCTCTTTTGACCAGAAGGGACTCTCACAGACTTTTCCTTCCCTCCAAACAACTCCCCCCACCACTCCTGTCCTCCTGACCCCACGGAATCACCTGGCAGAAAGTCCCACAGACTGATGTGAAGAAAGTTGAAAGTAGGAGGGAGTATCCTCAGCCCTCTTTCAGTGCGCGTGGGTGTACGTTCTTGAGCATGCATAAACAGCCCATACACCAGGAATGACAAGCCAATGCCAGTGAGCAGCCCACGGATATGTAACCAGCCATTTGGCCACATATGGTACAGAGAAACATGAACCCCAGGCACCCCTAGTGTCAAATAGTTTGCCTTAAAATAAGTGCTATTATTTAAGCTTAACCTCTCTCCAGTCTCATCTTTATGTGCTTGGGATTTTCTGACGGCGTACTTGTCTATTTCAGTACCATCTTGCTACTGGAAAAAAAAATAATAATGTGCTTATCACAAGGAGAAATTTGGAGCCATGATTTATTGCAAACCCAGAATCCATCCACAGATTTGTCCACTTTTTCCCTCTTTCTCCCACTCTTGTGTCCTGGTATTCAATATCCCTACAGAAATGCAGATATGGGCTGCCCAAGGCATGAGCACAAAGGACATATAGGCTGAATGAGGGAAGCTCAGCACATTTTTAAATTAAAAAGAACATCTGCAGTTTTGCTAGCTGGGATAAAAATTACAAGAGCTGTGTATTCTCATGCTTCAGGGCATAAACTGATCAGTACCTAGGGTCAGGTACACCCCAATCTGTCACAATTAGGAACATACACAGAGTTTTAAACTTTCTCTGGAAACAGCTGTTTTTGACTGCTGTTGCTGACAAACACAGTGGATTGAGGGGTCCAAGGGCTGGGTAAGGAACAGGAAGCACTGATGTTCTGTTACAATACAATTTATAGAGAAAAATTAATGTGGCTTGAAAATCCACCTGTAAAGAACTTTCACTGTCTTTTTCCTTTTATATTTACGTTAGGGGTCCCCTCTCATCTTTTCTCTGATCCAGCAGGATATTTTAATCAGAGGCCTCTCCCTAAAAGCCTTTCTCTCAGCTCTTTGAAGCAGTTTACCAGGCATCTTTCTGTTCCATTTAGCCAGCTCCTGATTTTTTGTTGTTTGCTTTTAGTCCTAAAATCTGTACCAGAAATATGATGTTCCTTTGTCCCTTTAGATGTTGTGAACTGCAGACAGAAGGAGAGAAGAGGTGATGTGAGAGTTCACTTTTCTTGCCATTTCTAGACATGAGAGGACAGCCTCTCCAGGTAGCTGTTCTCATAAGTGATGCTGTCTGGACGGGCTAAATGATGGCATGTTGAAATTTCATACGAAGCAGAATGATTTCCATATCTGCAGATCCTCTTCAGTGGCATTAGTTATGCTAATAAAGTGGTGTGACTTCTCTGGCAGTGCTTGAGGCAGCTGCCAGGCTGTGACTGAAGACTCTATCTGGGGAAATAACTCAGCAAGTAAAATTCAGATGGCCGACAACCTGCTCGGGCTCCTGCTCCTCATCCAGAGCTGTGTGCTAGCTCTATTGTTGAGCGTATAATGAACTGCGCCTAACTCAGACACAACCCCGCTGGCATCTCAGACATTACTTTGCAAAGCTCTTCAGGACACCCCCAGTGTTTGCTTAATTTATGTGCTGATAGGCATTTCTATGACATTCATCGCCAGCGTGCAGAAAAGGCTGGCAAAGTTATTAGGGGAAGCAAGAGGAAAACAAAAGAGAGAGTCGGTTCGCACATTGCACCAGATGAGCCCACCAGCTGCTGGAGGAAGAGGCATGTGCCACTCCAGCAGCAAAAGGAGGCAGGGTGAATGCAAGATGAAGCTGGATGTGAGACTGCACCCTTTCTTTTCACAGCACTGGGGTCCAGAGCCAAGCTGGGTGGGAGGAGAAGAACGAGCTGCAGAATTCAAACTCTACCCCTTGTCCCTAGGGAGAGTCCCTGGAAATTTGCAGTGCTCTGAGAACCAAAGGTTGGAGTCTTGTCCATAAAAGAAATTCCTCTCTGCAGGAATGAGCTACATCCCAAACCTCTGCAGGATACACTGTGCCTCTTTTTTGGGGACTAAATTTTCCTGGTCATGTTTTACAGTTTTCCACTTGTTTAGATCCAGAATTTAAAATTAAATAGGGAAATCTAAGAAGGAACCATCTTCTGTCTGCTCTTGGTTCTTCTGAAGATTTTACTTTTAATGTGTGGTGAGAGAGTTCTTTGTGAGTAGTCTTTCATAAGAAGCCATCAGAAAAAATCAGTTGTGGAGTTTGCATTTGTTGAGGGAGTGCTATTCTTTCATTCGTGTTGTTAAGATAATCATTCTTGTGTTCAAGTTTGAAGAAAACTAATTTAAGAAATGATGCTTTCACATGTCCAGGACTAGTTTCTTTCCCCTTGTGTGATTTGAAGCTACACAGATGAGATAGGCTTGTGACTTCCTGCTGAGAGGCCTCTTCTTTGGGACAAAACATCCTGTTCCTATTTCCTTCTGGCTTTCCAGGTTTTGTGGCTTTGTATCTTGCTCAGGTAAAGAAGGAAATAATTTTTATTATATCACTTTCTTCTCTTCCAACATGTACCTTTTAAGAAGAAAGTCACCATTTAATTTCTCTAGGCCTGCAAATGCTGTGGTTGGGATGGAAAGTCCTCACAGACCTCTTAATGGACCAGCCTAACAGACTCACCTCTAATCTCCAGGTATTCTGGTCACAGAGATATCAGATAATTATATAATCTGTCCATTCAAGAGAGTTTGAGTATCTACTAGAGAAGCAGAAGTACTTCTGCCCCAAATATAGTCAGGCACTCCATGAATTATAAGCATTTCTGGAGCAATGCTCATGAGGAAGCCTTTCTCCAACGGCAACAAATGAACCACAGCAACAAAACCCCCTAAAATCAACCCCCCCGCCTCCACAAAATAACACCAGCAGTACAAAATTGCCCAGTCCTTTTCTTTTCCCAGCTGGTGGAATCTCCTTGTACCCTCATAGCCCTGTAATACCATATTGCCAGTGCTAGCAGCAGTCTGTCAGTTTTGTGTTGAGTTTACAAGGCATCAGATCTGTCTTTATTCTGTTTGAACTTTTCTTGATCCCCCTGCAGCTTTGTTTTACTTGGTTTAGCTGCAACTGCAATTTTTCTAATGACCAGATGGCTATGGCTAATTTGTTTTATTTCTGTTTATCTTTTTATGCTACCACCATGGTTTTATAACTCCAACTCAATGCAATATAGAGAAATGCAGTCCTGGTAAGACAAGAGAGGCCATAACAAGTGCGGACATGGGATGTGAAGGTGAGGGGTGAAAAGAGATGGGACCGGCACTGGAGACTGCATGGCTATAAACAACTTAGTCATGGTCACTTAAAAAAATACGGGCCTGGAGCTGGATGAAACCAGGTTTAGGGGTAAAAGAGGAAATAGTTTCTAAGACATGCATAAGGTACTGTATCTGGTACGTTTGGATGTAGAGATGCAGTCCAGCGAAGAAAGAACGAGGTGTACAATTGTCCTAAGAAGCGTGTAAGAATGACCACAAGTGGATCCTAAAGTCAAGAAGAAGAAACCACAATCACCACCATCATGTTCCTCATGGCAAAAGCTCCAGATGCTGAAAACTCAGCATAACCCCTGCCACACATACCAGCAGGATGAAACCACTGACCCTTGGACCCAGCATGTGTGAGCACGACACCAGGGAAAGGGACAGAAACTCAGGTGTGTGTATGACAGTCTCAGCCACAGAATTAGTAGTGCTGAAACTTTTCCTGCATAGAAGCGTTCTCTCTTTTCCCGGACTAATTAGATGAGGGCTGATAATGATTAAGCAACTAAGATTTTATTATGCTTACGATAAACTCTTGGCTTTATATTTAAGACATGTTTACTGTTTGCCCATAAAAATGATTCTGAGAGTAACGCACATTCACAACCAACATTTGCTATAATCCATCAATGTCTGAAAGATGTACTTCATAACCAGTTTAAGCTGATGAGAGGCAATAAAAAGGATGGTCCTAGTCCCCTTTGCCTAGTACTCTCGGCTGGATATTTCTACCTTTTTTGTAGAACTGTAGTCTCTGATAGAGCTGAAAATGCCTCTAGTCTAAATCTAATTGCACTCATACGAAGAGTAGTACCATGCATTAATATTTTCACTAACAACAGTGGTAATAACAAGATTGCTGTGGCAGTGCTGTATTTCAGGGTTACGAGGTTACAGCTGCCTCAGTTTCCCGTGCTAAAATTGCAAGCATTAACCCCAAAATGCTGCTGTCAAAACCTTTTGGATGCAGATGAAGTTAACACACACACATTTGGAATTTTGTGGCTGCAAGATTAGTTGCAGACATTATAAATTTCAGTGACTGAAGGAGGATAAAGCCAGGAGACAGAAGCTGAGGAGGGAATGAACCTTATAAATCAGCTTTGCCACCCAAAAAGGTATGCTGCTGCACCACACACTTACTGTTTGCTGCTCATTATGTGTAATTCCCTTCTTCCAGGGAGTTCAGCTATCCACTGGGAGAGCAGTGAGATGCAATTTTTCAGTCATCCAATCAGGGAACATATGATTTCAGGGGCAGATCACAGTTTACGGAAGAACAGAGAATGAGCAGCTGAAGTGAATAATTCACGAACTATCCACAGGCTGAGATTTGTTTGTATAAACTATTTGGTTAATACTTACTTATAACTATCATATTCATAGCATTCGAGAATGGTTCGGGAACAAAGGCCAAACCTCCTGAATAATTTACTCCCCAGGAATTATTCAGATCGCTCTTGTGTATTCTCTGGAGCCTCTCTCTGTGGCACATTACCAAAAGGTACCCTGCATAAAGTGGAAGTTGGCTGTGCCCCAAGCAGGACAGAGCGTGAGAGATTGGAGTCTGGAGAAAACCTTGTCTCCCTCCGAGCCGAGCTGCAGACACCCAGGCACAGGTGTGCTGTGTGCCAGTTTCCAGTATTTCGAGCTGTTCCGTACAACCATGACCTGGTGAAATCAGTGCTGAAGCATATGCAATGGAGACAGAAGTTTAAAATACAAAAAAAACCCTTTTTAACGAGCAAAAACAACAGCAAACCATCCCCCCAAACAAAAAAAAAATCAAAACAAACCAAAATAAGCAAGAAGAACCAGCCAAAAATTTACAGAAATTTGGAGGAAACACAACTTGAAAAGCAATAAAATTCTCCTGCTCTATACTATGAAGAACAGCTATTTATTTTGGTTTATTCTTTGCCCTCATATTGTTTGAAAGTTGGCTGTTTTCTGAGACCTGGTTCATTTGTTTGTTTCTGTTCATATTAACATTTGAGACCTTATCTTCCCCACTTTCCATGAGGATGCCTACAAATGGTGAGAGAACAATAGCAATCAAATTTTGAGATCTCAAGCACTAAAAACAAGATTACTTTGTTGGATTTTGCTTGAGCATTGTGAAATGTTGCTGTCATTTTCGTAGTTGGGGGGTTCTTAATGCTGTACTTTATTTACCAGACCGCAGTCAAGTACGTGCATGGAATCACAAAGAGAAATTCTCCTTTTCTTCAAGTTTAATATTATGGCAATAAATTTCTTTCAGTTTCCACTGACCAAGGACAGTTTGGGTAAGTGCCTTCTTGATTTCAGCTGCTAGCAGAAGAGCTATGCCCTCTTCATTAGAACAGGGGCAGTTTTATCACTAATTTAAATGTATTGATTTTTATTTTTTTTGTACAACAGATGCTTAATTTCAGTCAGGTTTTTCAGATTTTGAATGCTGACAAGGAAATGATAATAAAGTTTCCGTCTTGCTGATGGTTTCTTTAGGGAGTATTTTCTTCCTGCCTATTACAATAAAGGGTTATTTTTCTTCCTCACTGAAATTTTCCTGAGTAAAAAGCCATTCTTGGTTACAAAGAAAAAAAAAATCAAAACTAAGAAACATTTCCTCACAATCAGTCTATTGAAATGCTCCTTGCACCCTTGCAAAAGGGGAGCTTGTGAACCATGATGAATAGGCCTTGATTTTACAGGTCTGAGTGATATTTGAGCCACAGTCATTCCTAACTTGCTTGTTTTTCACTGGGGTTGTAACTATCCAGGTTCCCATAAAACAGCCAAACTGCAGCCAGAAAAGGTTTTCACACGTAGAGTCACTAGAATATTTAAATTTCAGAGACAAGATGAGAAAATAAACAGGGAATCTGGGGAAGTGTTCAAGGTCAGACTGGATAAGGCATGGTCTAGTGGAAGATGTCCCTGTCCCTTTGAATAAGACGAGCCTTAAGGTCCCTTCTAGACAAACCTGCTCTGTAAATCTATGATTTTGGGTCAACCTATACATTTAGCGTGTAATTTGGTTTGGTTCAGTTAACCAAATCATCCACTACTGTCTTCATTCTGTATGTGTTTGATGATTGGTTGGCGATTTGAGTTTTGGGGATTTTCTTGTTTGTGTGGTTGTGTGTGGGGTTTTCGACTGTTTCCCGGCTTTTTTTCTTTGCAAAGTGATAATATTTCAGCATAAATCCTTATTTTGAAACAGAACAAGGCATTTCAGCACCTTAAGGTAAAAAATGTGGATTGCTGTGGTTCAGGGAAACTCTTCTGTCTCTTTCAGGAGAGCTTGAAGCAACTACCTGATGTTTGCCAAAATCACAAATTAAATTGTTTGACTAAAATTGTCTTCCTGACTGTTTTAAGCCTGAACTTCTTCTAAAATCCATCTAGTTTAGGGTGTTGACCCTGACTGTGTTCAAAGAAAATAAGGAAATCATGGAGTTTAAAAAAAAAAAAAAGAAAAAAAGGGAGACACTGATGTTTAGGATGAGAAGTGAAGCACATTGAAGACAGTCCTTGATCAACAAAATGATAAATAGAAGGTAGGTCAGGGAGAAGTGCCCTGGAACCACCAATTTGCAAGAGCCTCCTATATCATTAGGCATACTTTTCTGAGCAGGCAAAAATTAAAATTGTGACTAGTTTTAGGGACATAACTCTACATCAGTAAAACTCCATCTTGCTGACCACAGCCATATGCAGCTATTGCTGAACTAAACACTTTGGAAACAGTGGAAGGCTGATTTACCTGTCAGAAAGTGTTAAAACTCTTGGCAGAGACAAAATTAGAAGTTAAAATGCCCTATTTTACTCTACCTTCTGCAGAAGTGCTGTACCTTTAATTTCCATAATCTCTGCAGCCTTAAATTCAACATTTATTTTTAACACATATATTTTAATGAAACATGAAATATAAAATGAAGCTCCAGTCTGCCTCCTATGAGCATGGAGAGAAATCCTAATTACCTGTTTCAAAAGTGTGAAGCTCTTTCTAATTTTCCAGCAGCCAGGTTCCTTAGACAGCACTCAGTATTATAACTATTTATGCCAATTGTGCTATTTCATGCATAAAATTACCGCATTATTGTTGGAATAGATGCTGGAGAGATATCTAAGCAGGGTGTAATCACTTCACTTTCTATCAAATTGTGCTTCTGAAAGGTATCATAAATTTTATTAGAAGGCAAGAGGCTAATGGAAGCCAATCAGCGTTAATGCTGATAAAATTGCTTGTATTTTACATTATAAAACGGGGAGATATTTTTATTGTAAGGTTCCGTTTTGTTTTATTAAGAGTGTATCATGGAAACTAGGGTACAATAGTACAACAGAGGGCTGTCAGTAACCCTCTCCTGTTTCCATTCCTGGCTTAGCTTACAAAAAAGTTTGTGTCTCAAGATGCTTTCAGATCTTTGATGGTGTAAAGGGAGTGCAAAATAGGTTCCACAAACACTCAGGTCTGCTGACTTGCACAAGTCTTTATAACGATGAGGTGCATCCCTGATGAAAATATTTATATCCCAAATGTTATTTGGTGTTTTTATTGTTCAAGCTAATTGTTTTCTATTAGGCTGCCTATAGAATCTGGAGAGGGATAGTTTTTATGACTCCCCAGCTTATTTTTAAAGCTCCACAGTAGAAGAATTAGAGTGGATCCTGATATGGGAAGGATGAGGATCCAGCAATGGGGATGGAAAAAAGGAGCTTTACCCATCAAGAAGTAATTGAATGCGATTTAAAGAAATTGGTCTACTTTGATGGTAAATTAAAAGTTCTTTTTCTTTCCTACCTGTTAATAAAATTTTGTACTTAACGGAGCCACATTCATGTAGTCATTTGCAAAACAGCTGGTTCAAATTAGTTTTTTATGGGTTTTTTTTTTTGGTTATTTTTGTTTTTTTGGTTTGTTTTTTTTGTTGTTGTTGTTGTTTCTAACTGCATCAGGTAAGTGGTTGTTTCTGACCTATGGTTAGGGAAACCGAGACACCCAAAGGTGGTGAGCCAAGATCCCAAAGAGGGAATTTGTGGTAGACCTCATACTGGAAAGGAGGTAGTGATTCACAGGTAGCAGCACTTGATGAATGCATTGGCTATTTACACACTATGTGTGATTTGTCATGCCCTGGCACTGCAGGGACAGCACCTTTCCAGGCTCTGAAAATCCCAGTTCAAACACCTGCTTTGCCTGACACGAATACTTATCTTCATCCGTAACATATACACTGTCCCTGCACATAAAGCAAATATTTACACCGCCACTTTTCGGGCCGTTATTTGCAGCATTATTAATGTTATTAGCATTATTTGCACTGCAGCCATGAAGGCCCCTCCAAGACAGGGTGTTTTGTGTCACACACTGTACAAACACACGGCAAAGGACAGTCCCGGCACTGTTGGATTAACAATCTAAATAGCTAAGGCAAACAGAGGCTGGGAGAAACCACCCTGGGTACCCTGAGCAGGCAGGTTTCCCTGTGTTTAAGAAGGCAGATGACAGGTACCTGAGCTAGGATCAGCTCACAACTTTGCCACCAATTTTCCGTGTAATGCATTACTTAATCACTCCAAAATTCCTCGGATTTCCACAGGAGTAATGCCACCAATTTATTCCAAGTTTCCTTCAGGTCTAAGATTGCTGGTGCCTAGACCCAACTCCAGCTAATGAAAAAGAGTCATTGACAGGACTTGGCCCATTACTGAATTCATATTCGTGCCTCAGGTAGTCATGCATATTCCTGTCAAAGTGCACATGGTGTAACACTTGGTGTTAATGGAGTCACAGAAAGGATGGATTTGCTCTCATCCAACTACATGTTTTAATTCAAAGACCACATTGCAGTTCTGGTGATAGATTAGATAAGAGCAAAGCATGTTTATTTCCTTTAATTCCAATTATGTTTTAAAATTCTCTTTCTGGTTGGCTGTTATTTATTTGCAGGGCTTTTTATTATTATTTTATTAATGCACTGCCTCGGTGTAACTTTTTCTTTTCTAATTTAATCCTCCATTTTTAAATACAATTTTCTTCTTCACCCACCAACAGCTGCATGACTGATTTTACTGAATGAAATTTATAACAATGACAGAACAAAAGGGAATTTAGTCTGAATCCAAACTAAAGTCATGTTAACAATATATTCAATTTTATAGCCTCAATTTCAATGGGGCGCCCAAGTCTTTCTGAAGTCAACAGTCTATTCTCATATCCCAAAACCTGAGTATGCTTTTGTATAACTGGAATTAGTATAACATTGGTTAGCTTATCTGACTTTCCCCCTGAAATCATTGACTTTAAAATACTTGTCTCAGGCAACCTGCAGTGAAGAATAGAGAATTATTATCATATTTTCAGGAAAAAAAAAAAAAAAGGGAAAAAGGCAAAATGAAGTTCAGACTGGAAGTGTTTATCATAGCTAGGTAGGAAGCACTGCTAGAGTATAGAGATAATTTCAAACCCACTTATCATTTATTATTCTTGGGCAGTGCATCTCTTGTGCCAAGATGCTACATTTGTAGGATGGATTTTGTCTTTTAATGAGGCCCCATCACGAGGCCACAGGCTGACAAAACTCTGCTTTTCTGTATGACCAAGACACTTGCTTATGCTATCACTGCAGTTGTAAACCACTGTCTCAACTTTTGCTATTTTCCCTGTGTGGCCAGTGTTTCTTCACGTTCTTGACCGTGCTGAGCTGTCTAACCCTCTGTCACCACCTCCCTTTCTCTCTGTGCCTTGCCATCCCAAAAGGCCCCTTGCAGAAAGGACAGATGCTGACAAATAAAGTGAAACTGGTTCCACTGCCTAAGGCGGCGCCCCAGCGGGCACAGTAACTGCAGTGGGATGTCAAGAAGATATTCTCCCAGGAGAGGTGAGGCTTTAGGTAGAGCCATTTCTCCTGCTGAAGCTGTCCCCCTTGTACACACGGCTGAAATGCCAAGCTGGGAGATTGGACAGAGGGTGTGCACAGCCGTGGGTCTGGCTGTCCTCATGGAGAGTTCTGCAGTCACTCATTAAAAGGCAATAAAACAAACTGAGACACCAAATTTCTTACATGTGCAGGGTCTTGCCCTGTTGGTGCAGCAGGAAGAGTTTGCTTTTTGAAAGGACAAGGGATACATCTCTGCACTTGCATTTCCTGTCAGCTGATGATGCCTCTTAGAATCGTAGAATATCCTGAGCTGGAGGAGACCCAAAAGGACACGCCAAGACTCACAACACATGCTGAAGAGCATTGTCCAAACTCTTCCTGACCTCTGTCAGGCCTGGGACTGTGACCACTGCACTGAGGAGCCTGTTCAGTGCCTGGCCACCCTCTGTCTTTGCTTTTTCATTTGATGAGGGTTTGGTGTTCTTTTTCCTCTTGCATGTTAATAACCAGATCCTTTTTTCAAGCATTATTTTTGTTACAGCAAAATCCAGTGAAAGCCAGAATAAGATGGAAAAGACATACAGACACCTTCAGCACGTCTGCCTGTATACAGACTGTAACTGAAGACAGCTACAACTGAGAAGAGTTTGCAGTGATATTCATTCGCTGTTGCTGATTAAAATACATCTTTTGAACCACCTAGGCTCTGAATCTGCTTCTGTGATTTGGGACCCCCTGGCACAGAAGTAGCCGTAGTGATTCATAGTCAGAGCACAGATTGCTACATATACAGATCTAATTTTGGGCTTCATTCATAGCCTAGGAACATTAGAGTTCCACCTTTCCTTGGGAGTTGCAAGACTTTCGTGTTGCAGGGACAAAAGTAAAAGCAAATCTGATCAGGTTTTGTGTTGTCTTAGTTCTCCAGGAGTATCCAAATTTCATTCAATCTCCATATGAAAAACACCACTCTTATGATAATGTCTTTCAAATACAAGCATCAAATAATTATGCTGACAAAGCACTATACTCCAAACATTTCTCAGACTGATGATGGAAAACATGAATCATCAGACACAAATATTCTGTATTTTCATCCACATTCTGTTAACATTCCTGTTCTGCAATCTCCCTGAGATGGATCTCAGCAGAAGTACTCAATTGATTTACAACCTTGTAATTCATTTGTCGTCATTTATTTTCCTTTGTATAAAACAAGATGTAACTGCACAAATGCTGGAATCCTAAAGTGCTCGATTAAGAGGATTCTGGCTTGTCAATGTCCTTTTACAAAGGAGAAACAAATGGAGCTTATGCGAGGCAGTACAACAATACTCTGGTTATGCATATGAAACAGTTTATAATGATGCTTCTTTTCTCTAATAGGGAAAGAGGGTTGGCCACATTCTGTCCTTGAGTAGTCCATTTCTGCCTATGTCTTTTCACTTCAGATCTTGAAGAACACAAAGTACTGGCAAACAGAAAATATGTATCCAAGAATATGAAGACAAAGAAAATTATAAGACTCTTAATACATGTTGGACTATGCAAATGATAAATATTTTTTTAAATTTTCCTTCTTTCTGTTGCATGCATGCACAAGTCCTCTGTGGTGCATGAGCAATAAATTCACATCGCAGCACCAAATTAGCATTATGACTACCCGTCAGCTACATGAAGTACAGAACCTTCCCAAATTTGGGGAAGTTGGTCAGGTTTAATGAACGTCATCATTCAAGCAATAAATATTGCCTCTGACTTCTGTGATAACTTATGGTCATATGGTAAAGAGGGTAGATAACAAAAATGCTCAAGTTGCTTTACGGACAATGTGAGGTATTCAATACGCAAAATCAGAATTCTTCCGTATAATACCACACAGACTGAATGACTAGAATAGACTGATTTTATTTTCTCTTCAAAAAGTTCAGCTTGAGCTGTATATCAAACCTAGGGTTACAGGCTTTGCACAAGAGATGACAGTTTTGTGTCGGAGACATCAGGATTCTGGATAAAAAGATTCCAGTTCAGCACTCAGCCAGACTTCCTTAGGCAGGCTGCTTGTTTTCAAACTCCCATTTATTATGTAGGGATAATATTTTCTTTTTCCATTCATCTAGCTTGTTTATACTATAATCTCTTTGCAGTATTATTTATCTCCAATGATGTATAAGTTCAGCCTGTGCAAAATGGACCTATATATTTTAATAAATCAATACAAAGATCTGGGCGAGAAACGGCTTTTTGCCCTAAAGACATTTTCAACATTTTTAANTTTTTTTTTTTTTGGTGGGGAGGAATACAAATCACGGCGTATGAGAAGCTTACATATCTTAAATTCCCATGAACCCTGCAGTTACCTGGTACGTGGGAAACGGAAATTCATAATCTGGACTTGAACCAGGCAAAACGGGTACTCAAACCAGAATTGTCAACATTAGAGCTGTATGTGCATTTTTATAACTGTGTTACACATGGTTGGTTCTGTGTTGCCATCAAGAATGGAACTCTTGCTCTAACTGGAAAAGGAAAAGAGAAAGAATTGGAGAAAAACTCACTGTGAGCCTTGAAAGATTTATTTTTGAAACTCTTTATTCCTTCTTACAAACAGTCTCAGCTTCAAGTTTTACACAGCTATGCATGCTTTGAGTAAAAAATTATTTAGCTTGTCAATGTTCTGTTCTTTTTGCCCCTTTTGTTGTATTTAGATACTTACTTTTCAAAACATTTTTAGTACTTTTCCAAGTTTCTTGTAAAAAATTTGTTGCAGATGTTCTCCTTCATAATATTTATGTATACTAAAACTGAAATGCAAAACTCAGCCTGTTTTCTATTATTTATGTTGGAAAGTAATGTGGCAATAACTGTCTACGACTGAAAAAAGTATGTTTTTCTCTCACTCACTTGTTTTGTAGAGCTGCCTGATAGTATTTATTTTAAAATCATCACTGCAGAGCAACATCCTAAAAATACCACATCTCGAAACCAGACTTGTAAACCAATGATAGCAAGTGAATGTAAGTAGGGAATAACATCTCTCTGCTTTAACAATAAGAGAATATAATAAATATCACATTTAGCATACATATAGCTCCATTTGCTGACTGTATATGCATATGCACAAAGAATTTTCCCAGTAATAGACGGATTTCACCAGATCATTTTCCCATTTAAATGACAGAATAGAGTTTTCCATTTTAGACTTAACATACACATAAATAAGCACTATGTTTGCTCACACTAAGAGAATATTCATTAAAAAAGATGAAAGAAAGGAATTCTTAGCAAAACTAATCTTACCATATATACTTAGCTGTCTCATCTAAAGATAAATTTCACTTGAACATTAATACTGTTTTCAGATACACTGTATTATTATCTATTTTTTCTGGCCCAACGTTGCAATGAATTGCTATATTAATTATACTGTCTTGACTATTTGTCAAGGTAAAAACCAATTCAAGTAAAATGCTGCTGTATCTGAAAAAAAAACACCAAAAAAAATCAGAGAAAAATAATGCTTTTCTCTTTATTCTTTCCCCCCCACCCCCCACAACATTTTTTAGATCAGTTTCCTAAAATGCACAAGACCAAACTCTCATTACAGAAGGAGAAGCAAATACTTAAGACTACTGGAGAGGAAGCAGAGGAAGCATTTTCCCTTCTCGTACCAGCTTAAAAGAATGGAGTCACAGGTTAACCTGATCACTTTTGATATTTCTAAAATCAATGATCAAAGACAGATGTTTCAGGAGGCATTTAACTCATCCTAAAATTAAATACCGACACACACTCCTCTGTTTTTGGCAGCCCACACGGTCTCTTAGTGTAGGGGCTGGAGGCCCAGAGTAACACAAAGTGCAAACCAGCACTGGTGCCTGCATTTAGAGGCAAACCAGGATCCACGCATGGAGTCTCCAGAGTACTCAGCCCTGTCTTCACATCTTTTGAGATGTTCAGAGAAATGCCCATTGCTTTCCAGGTGCTCACACCAGTAGCAGTGCTGTGTTTTCTCTTAAACCCCAACAGAACACTCCTCAGCTTAACTCAAAATAGGTGTTGAATGCGGCAGACCATCGTTTTGGGCCCATGCAGGTGCATCCTGAATGCAGATATGCTGTGAAAATTCTATCCAACACCTTCGAAAGGAAGGGTCAAGGACTCGTGCAAAGCTTTCTGCAGAAGATAAGTACAATTGCTCTGGGAACTAGACAAGGATGATATTGAAGGATGCTATCAACACTGTCACAGGATGTTATTAGCGTTATTAGGATGTTAACAACTGGCAGTGTTCATTTAGAAGCATTTGATGTCGTAATAGAATTCAGCATGAACACACAGTACATCTGTACATTCAAGGGCTTTCCCGGAAAACCAGAGGAAATCCTGAAGGGTATAAAGATTTTAACATTAAAGAAAAAAAGTTCTGTTTTGATCAATACCCTCAGGATTTGCAAAATGGCAGCAAAGTGAGGAACCTGCCAAATAATTTTTGGCTTTGGCCCTAACTTGTAAGTCTGTCAAGGACTTCTCTTGCCAATTGGTGGAAAATGGATTACTGTCATTTTTCAAGGGACTGCACATCATTTTCCATTGATTGGCATGCCAAATCCTTCACAAAGTAATGAGTCAGGCACGATGCAAATCATCGTAGCACTGTCACTTTGATTGCATAGCCCTCTATCAATGTGATTAAACTGGTGTGGCATCCAAAAGGTAACGTACGACTCTGCTTGGCTTTCACACTGAAAAAGAAAATTTCAGTGCTGGGCAGAGGAAACAGGAGACAAACAAAATCGTGAGAGACATCAGTCAGTACCTGTTGCCATGCTTGTGAGTAATATTTTAGCTGAAATGGTAAAGCACTGATCATGACTCATGATGAAATGAGGTTAACCTGCAAAATTTTCCATCACTATCATACATGTTTTCTTGTCTATCACAGCCGTTTTAATGCATTCACCAAAACTGCACCTGGAGATAAGATGTAGGTTTCCTTCTTAATTAATCATTCATAAAAAAATGGTACCCGTTACTCGCAAGACTATAGACATGGATTATATTATGTTTTCAAGTGTCTTGTACTTCATTTTCACAGCAAAATCCTAATGAAACAGCCAAATATTGTGAAATGCTGAACACTTGTAAATATCAGGAAACTTTCAGTGTCAAACCACAAAGACCTCATCTTCAAACTATTTTTGATGTCAGAGTGTCTCTAACATACACTGAATTTATTTATTTGTTTTTGGATTGAAGGATTAATGCATCTTCTAGTTGCAACCACATTTGTTTAAGATGTGTATTCATCTTCTCTCTGTGTGCTCTCTCGTTTCGGAAGGGTTTAGGAAAATCTGCATTCTTACCTGAGCTAAGAAAATTAATATTTTCTTGCTCCTTTTTAGACTAACTGTTTTCATTAAAGTTTTCAAGCCCCCTGATCAGATCTGATAAAAGTGACTAATGGGCTCCAAAACTGGGAAAAGTGAGTCTGACAGCTACAGGTACACATCTGAGCACAAGCAGAAATAACTCTGGCCATACAGTCAGCACTATTTTGTAGACAGGCTAGAAAGAGAAATAAAGCCATGCTAGATCAGTCTGACAAGGACTGATAATATTTATTTTTACAGTCAAGAAAGATATTCTATGATTATTTATTATTGTGGAGGAGCTAAAAAGTAGATTTACGTGGCTGCCTGTGAGCTGAACCCTTCACAAAACTTTCTGACAGAGCTGGAAAGTAGGTTAGTGTTCAGTTCTCACATACCCAGCATCTTTGAGCTATCCCTAAGTGCCCTTTGTGCTACAATGCTTCCTCAGTAAAAAGGAAAATAACTTCTTCATTAACTTCTACTAAAGGATTTCTACTGTTTTCAGAAAATAATTCATTCTGTTTGTGGTAGTTGAGGGTCTCTTTGGTTTGATTTTACTTAAATGATTTGGAGATTCATCTTTGTGTTGGGATCACTAGAAATCCGAGAACACGGTTCTGATCAAAAATTTCTTATAGAAATTTTGGAGAATTTCTTCAATAAAATCAAGACTCTGTGTTGTCCTCCTTCTGAATAGAGGAAGGATTTTGTTTAATTTCACATTATTTAATTTTATTTTTATTTTAATCTTATTCCATTTCATGTCATTTTATATTATTTTATTTCCTCTGCAAAGCTGAAACAAAGTTAACAAAAAAATTGTAAGAAAAAGCATACCTTCAAATTCATAGTATCTATTTCATCAATGGCACTCCTGTGAATAATAACTAAAGTTTTTTAACTCAATTTTTTCATTGCTTTCCCTGTATTACAATGCCATCAGATTAGAAAGTATTATTTGCAACCAGTTTCCACAGACAGAAATTACTAAATAAAGGAAATGTTAATTAAAAATACACTCATACTGTATTTCTGTATACTCATTTACAAGCAAGTGATTCACAAGGTGGAAGTACACACAAATACTCACAACCTGTGGAAATATTTGGTTCTAGATATAGTCAGAGATTTGTTTAGCACCTAAAAGTAGTTTGAGTAGTTCTTAGCTTAATTAAAGCCAAAGTAAAAAAACAAACAAAACAAAACAAAGAAGAAAAGCAACAACACTCCGTGTTGGGGGGGTTAAATTTAAATTTAATCACCCCAATTAAAAAGAATGCCTCTTCAAATAGATTAATGTCTACATCGAGATCTGCATCCTAAAGATTTACAGATACACAAAGACTTGGAAAATCTATTGGGTTTAGATAACTTGTTAAAATGAAATTCCTCTTTTTTTTCATTACATTCTATCAATATGAAATCCAAATAAATTCATATAGTTTTTAAGTTTACTCTCTGGTTGATTTTCAGAGTAAATTTTAATTGGGATAAATACTGCCATTAATTTGTTGGCTGTGGAAAGAAAAGACTTCCATTCCTTGTGTGATTGTTTCTTTCATCAGTGCTCACCATCAGAGTTGAAGCCTTCTCCCTGCCTCCAAACCCAGACTACATTTTTCTTTCTAGCTGTAAACTATGTTCATAGCCAGGTGCCTACAAGAAAGGCTGTTCAAAGGTAGAGGTTTGAGAACAAATGTCATGCAGTGCTCTTTTTTCTGACTGAGCTTTGGTCTTCATCAAGGTCTGACAAATATTGGCATTATATGTCACTAAGAAGTAAAAGAGCGTGCTCTGACCTTCAAGAATCCTCACAATATGTACATTATGTTGATGTGCCCTTTGTTTTGTCTCTCTTAGTTTGCTTTGGCGGCTTCAGCGATTTGGTCTAATGCAGGGTTGTTTTACCAAGTTTTATCTGCCTCTTTTAACCATGAACTGGACAACTGACTCCATCTGACACTGTTTTCCTTACCAGTGCTCCCATGGCAATCAAGGCAATCGCAGAAGTTTGGGTTCAAGTACATTGTTAACAGTGATGAGCAGCCTCAGGAGTTTTGCAGATTTCTTTTGGAGGAAGAATCACCATGTCTGACCATGCTTCTGAAGTTCTTTCTCTCTTTGTGTCAACTGCTCTAAATAGACAATTGGGTTGAGCACTTAAAGAAATTCATCCTCCTCATAGATTTCTCTGAAGAAGCTGGCTTAAATGTTGGAGCTCATTCTACACCTGGAATGCAGGCTTGTGTAGTCCATAGGACTTTGGAGAATCTTATTTTTTTTCAGTTTCCAGGTATAAAATGCCCTGAGTAACATTATTTTGTGATACACTGGTCTTAATTAGATACAGGTTTTTGTACTGAGGAAGTCCAAAAAATTAGGACAATACCATTTGAAAAGGGTGTAAAGTAGCTATTTTGAGATGTGGTGAAACACAAAATACCACTTCATGATCTGGCAGGAGATGGTTGTATTTTGTAACCAGAAGCAGAAAACAACCGTGTTGTTTTATATTTACAATATTTAAATAGTGGCATTTGTTTTAAGGCAGGCTCTAAATTACTCAGATCTTTACCTTCATTTTGATGTCTGGAATAATTAACTAATCTTAAAGGCTGTAAAAAAGGTGAGTTTGGTCATAGAACCATAGAATGATTTGAGTTGGAAGGGACCTTAAAGATCATCCAGTTCCAACTCCCAAACTTGATATTAAGTAGTTAGAAGATACACTTCAGCTGAAGGTATCTGAAAATACATACACACGTATATATATACATACTTTTATACATATGTATTAGGAAGTATCAAAGTCTATCTTCATAATATTAACTTGTTATTGAGGTATAGTCACGCACAGTAAAGCTTAACAATTCTTTAAATATTTGAGCATGTTTTGTTCAAGTAATATTTATCAAGTGTTCTCACACTTGGTAAATAAGTCTGATCTATCAGGTACGTCAGGAATAAGCTACTGCTCAGTAGCTCTTTTTGGCTTTCACTTTTCACTTTTTTAAAGAAAAAAGAAAAAAAACATTTGACAAAAAATAGACAGGTGAGTATCTTAGTGTCTTAAAGAATCTCAGTCACAACCAGAAGTACATGCATACTTAAATGACTTCAGAAACGATTTATTAAGAGAATGATTTTTAAAAGGTCTTATCCTCAGTTTTTCTTAGACTCCCTTGAACTCAATGATAAGACTGCCTAAGCCTCAGAAAAGAGCTTGGAGGCAAGTACAGGTGTACTTGCTAGAAGTAGAAACTAGAGCACCTTAGTTACAATGCATCATTTCCCCCTAACAGTGATTTATTTTTCATAGATTCATATATTCTTAATAAGGCATTAAAGCAGATAGCCTGACCTCCCTTGCGTCATAGGCCATCACATTTTATGCCATTACTATTGTACTGAACACAATCATTATTTGTAATTTAAATATATTTTAGACAAGCATTCAAAAGCAACATGAAGATTTGCAGATGCTGCATCCACCCACTGCCGCAGGTTCACCCATGAGTTCTTTACTATCGATTTTGGGGTCCTCAGTTTTTGTAAAATTGGGTTTGCTTTGATGACGTTGTCTGAAGGTCAATATTTATGCACTTTTACTCATTTTATTCATCATCCGTGGTACCAGCAGCTCGTCAGAGTGGAGTGGAGCCTCACTGCAGGAAAGGTGGCTCACTTAGAGACATCTTTATGCCTGGCAACATCTTTCTTCCAGGGTGGCAATCGGCTCCTTCAAGGCTATATTCTTCCATCTGGTCCCTAACTCATCTTATGGAGCAACCTCTTCCTTCTGACTCCTTTGCATTTTGTTAGAAGAGATGTAATATTAGGATAGATGAATCTAATCAGCAGCCTCTCACCTGTAAGTTGCAACAACAGGGTGTACCAATGACATCTTGAGGACAAAACACCATCGTTTTTACTTAATGGATATTTTCAAAAGCTCTTTTAAGAGGTCTGACTGGGCAATCTGATCCACGTTGTGATAGGATTAAGGAGAAGAGCTTCAAAATGAAAAAACAATAGGTTTAGAAAAAGAATAGGTTTAGATCAGATATTAGGAAGAAATTCTTCCCTATGAGGGTGGTGAGGCCCTGGTACAGGTTGCCCAGAGAAGCCATGGCTGTCCCATCCCTGAAAGTGTTCAAGACCAGGTTCAGTGGGGCTTGGAGAAACCTAGTATAGTGTAAGGTGTCCCTGCCCATGGAAAGGAGTAGGAATGAGATGATCTTTAAGGTTGCTTCCAGTCCAAAGCCTTCCATAATTCTATTATTCCATGTATTTTCCGAGAATGCCTGCAAAAAAACTCAGCATATATTTATATCTGCATTTGTACTTTGCTATAGCTATAGCCATATCTCTTTACAGCTATTTAATAATACCTGTTTGTATGCATTTTCTCTAATTGTTATTGTTGTTGTTGTTGTTGTTGTTATTGTTATTTTCATATACGTAATCAATTATAACCAACAGTAAAAGGGAAAAGAAATGCATAGTCCTATCTAGACCTAGTCCCTCTAGATCGGCCTCTTCTCAAGGGTAATTTTCTTAAAGAATTTTCTTAAACATGGGGTGGTAAACTTGAAGATAACCAGATTTTAATACCCTGCTCTGACACTTCTGAATAGCTGTTGCTTATGCTTAATTTAGGAAAAATGTCACTTCTTAGACTGTTGAGTTTGTTTGGTTGGTTGATTTTAATAAAATTGGCTGTGGACATTCTACCTTCTGCTGAATTCAACGTCTTCCTGTGAGTATATGATTAAGTCACTCAGCCAAGAAAATGGTAGATTTGCCTAACATCCAGGATCCAAATGAATTTAGGTTCCTAAAGTTCTTGGTCCACCCAAAATGCTGATACCTCTTGGCATGTGCTGTGATCACTTGGGTGCCAGTGACACGTTTAGAGATTTTACCAGTGAAAACCTTCCTTGCTTTTTTGTACAGGTTATGTATTTTGCCATTTGAATGTAGGTTAAATGTAGGTTCTTAAATGCCACTCTTCTGAGATGATCATTACCATTCAGGTATGAGACCTAGGGGTTATGATAGAAAGTTTTATGAAAATGTCAGCTCTGTGTTCAGTAGTGGTCAAAAAAATGCAAATCTAGTGGTAGAAATTTTTAGGAAATAATGGAGAATGAAACAGAAAATTGATTTAGACATTTGGAAACAGAGATGGTTCAACCATATCTGTAGTACTGTGTGTTTATATCTTTACTTGTCATAATAATGAGGAAAACTGGTTAAAAGATTCATAAAATGACAACGTGGTAAAAGTTATCGTGTATTTTGCACTGTTATTTTTTACTTTGGAAAAGGGTTGATGTAGAGGGGCTGTGACAGAGCCCTACATAATCATGAAAGTTTGGGTGATGAGAAATAAGTATTGCTTGTTCGTTCACTCTTGCAGAAAAACCCAAAAAAACAAATGGAATCAAAGTAAAATTGCAAGACTAGTACTGAAAATATGTAGCAGGAGTTGTGTCTTCACTCAATTAGCACAACAGTTGTGAGAATACCTGTGTAACTCTTTCCAAGGAGGTCATGGATGATAAAAGTTTCGACATGTTCAGAGGGACAATGTTCAAGTATATGGAAGAAAAATGTACTGATGGCTTCTAAATGCACTGGAACTGTGTCCAGGTAAGCAAGACTCAATGTCAAAAGCATCTGTATTTGGAAGAGTTCTGGGGTAAAACCTTCTTTTTCTTGCTGAAGAACTTGGGTTGATAGTAGGATGAAAAACAGTGTGCTTGTTCCCATTTTCATCATCTTATTAGAAATCTTGGGGATCTGAGGTCTCAGAAAGATCCCCAGACTTTAAGGATTTAACCTCTTTTCTGCAGTGACTTTTCTGTAAAATTTAGTTTCCTCTTCAGAATGAAGTGACAAAAATAACTTAGTGAAAGGCTTCTAGACACAGTGACTCCGTGGCATCCATGATTATGTGAGGATCACCAAGAAATGCCATGAAGTGGGCTTTCCTTCTCATCATTTAAAAGAACTATATAAAATTTCTTCTGGGAAAGGTTCCTGGCAGGCATTGTTTTGATAAAGTATTACAATAATGCACCGCTGAAGCAGTAGCAATCCTGGATATTACAAAAAACGTGTCAAAAGAGTAAGTTGTTCTTTCAGTGTGTTGAAATGCATCACTAGAGCAACAGATGCCAGAGGAAAAAGGATTGTTAGAGACCATAGTGCTTTAGAGGTTCAGAGAACACCATGAATGATGTTTATTATTATTTATTTGTTGGGAGTTTTCCTTATTTATTGTATGGTTACCTCAGAGTGGGCTATGTATAAATCTTTATTGAAAAATAGTATTTTATAAGTTATTTAAAAAGAAAGTCTTTACAGCACATGATTACTAATACACCAGCAAGATAATTCATCACTTCACATAACTGAAACAATTTTCAAAATTAAAATTGCAGGTTAAAATTTAAAAGAAAAAATATAGTTAAAATTATAATTAGAATTCTCTTCTTCAGCTTTTGAAAATTTTAAGATTACTTTTATTTGGACTCATTAAAAATCTTTGAAAGTGTGTATGCAGATGTAGCAATGTTTTATGTATTACATGTTACTGGGCATATTCTTTTGGGGGGATAGATTTTAGCTCTTGGAGTTTTATGAGTTAGCAAATATATACACTTTGCTTTTCGAGTCATTTTCTTAGCCCCTAAGAATTGAGAATAATCACTTGGAAATATGTCTGAAGTACACCTTTTTTAGAAGTACTTATTTAGAAATAAGAAGGCAAGATTTTCACCAAACTGGAAGATAAACATGAATTGCTGTGCTGCTTCTGAGAGTCCTTACCCACCACAGAAACAAACCAGGGTCAAATTTGATTTTCTCTTGGAAAAGTTCCCTGTCTCATAGGTTATGGAGGCTTTCTGAAGGGTAGAAGGAAATCCTCAGTTACCCTTCTTGTTTCAGCTCCACCCTTGTAAGTAACCATTCACATAAAGGGTGCAACAATGCCAAAGTTATCAGTCTCATTTTGCATAAAGGAATACAGATATTTTTTAATTTTTCTAGAAGACTTGAGCGGCTGAAATTTTTGTCACTTCCTTCCGTCTGTGCCTATCCCATAGACTAAGGCATTCTCTCAGTCCAAAACAAGGACAGACTTTATTCAAACCCACCAAACAGCCAGAGCTTTCTGGTGGACTAACCCCAGCGACATCCCTGGATTTTCCCATATTTTCTCTTTACTTCATGGTACCACCCAAAGGTTATTCTGGACCATGATGCAAAAGTGCTTCATTACACAAGACGAAGTGCCCCATTGTTACTGGATACTCTGAAGACAAAGAAAATCCTGAACATCCCTTTATTTCACAGCCAGCCAACAAGCTGGCACCGCGTCAGAGAGAATGCAGGCACTTTTTCCAGTTGCCTTGTCAAGAAATGTAATTTGTAATAATACCCTGCTTCCTTCCTGCAGAAAAACCTTTTTGTTAAAATTGGCATCTCTGTCTCGTGGCCTTGAGAGCCTGAAATACAGGGTGCAACTTAATCAGCCAGAACAGTGCTGTGCTTGCTGTACTGAATGCACTCCAAAGGCTTCCATGGTGTAACGAATGGTCAGATGGTGTGTGGACTGACTCACTTCCCCCCATGAACATGGTGTTTTGCCAACATCTGCATTATATTGTGTCAACAATTGCAATATTACAGAGTTGCTGCTTTCTTTTCATCTCCTGAATCCATCCATTTAACTGTTCCTGTGTCAGAATATAACATAGTGAAGCTATTTCTAGTAGCCTGATGTTATCCAGCCATTTTTCTTTTGCAAACCCATCCTCAGTTGGCCCAGAAGGTTAAAACTTATAATTCTTCTGTTAATAAGTTCTTTCTTAGGGATTTAAAATGCACAGCTTTGAAACACTACAGCTTCTCCCACAATTCTACAGCAATGTAACTCACCGTGCCATAACCAACGCACCATTCTTCCAGTGGGTTTAAAAACTGGACATTCCTCTTTTGCATATCCTCCCAGGACAAGACTGCTGGGACACACACACAAACTGTCCCAAGGATGGTCATTATTATTATTATTATTATTATTATTATTATTATTATTATTATTATTATTATTATTATCTCTTATAGTAGAGTGGAGGTTTTCCCTCAGAACAAATGGGAAGATCATGGCAGGACTGTATATACAATTCAAGATTGTAAAGTAAGCCTACTGAACCCAGAGAGGCCTGGGGATGGTTTTTGGAGAGGTGTAATTACACAGTGAGGTCACTCTGTGCGTGCGTAGAAAGTATGATGCCTGTTGCAAACTGCTCAGAACTTCAGACGGATCCATCAGGGTGGTAGAAAGGGGCTGTATCAGGTGGCTTGTATCTTGCACTGCAAGCAAACTGCCAAATTACAAAATCCCAGCTCTCGCATATCGTAGAATGAGAAAATGGTTGGGGTAGGTGTTACGAATGGATGAGAGGGGTTTAGATAAGTCTTTGCCTGTTGTCCAGGCCTCTGGCAGCAGGCAATATCTTTATTGAGGTGGCAAGCACACCAAAACCCACTCTTATTTGCAAGTTCTTTAATAATGGCTGATTCAATCTATTATAGAATGAATTATTTATTTAATAGACACAAGACTAACAGACATAAGACTTAAAATAAACTATATACTACACAGGAATGAAGACAAAAAAGAGACCACTAGTAGGTATATACAGTGTGGGGTTAAAGGTACCTATTAATGTTACAGCTAGTGAAAAAAAATATAACTTAGGATTCAATGTATCTTACCATCCAATTGCTGGTGGGGCACAGATCAAGATCCTTTCTCTCAATTCCCAGGAAAGTAACCATAGAATCTGCATCCGAACTCCTCAGTCTCTGTGTCTCAAACTCTTGTCAGGGTGTAGGAGGCTTCTTCATCTGTGAGAATTCATGTGTCTTTTATTATTTGTAAAACTGCATCTCTCAGTCAAGAGTATTTCTTTTATCTCTTCCCACATCTGCTCTCCAGACCAAGATGTTGATTCTTAGCTGAGGCCTGAGCCATTTTGGTGCCAGAGATGACCCCTTGCTACGCCCATCATCTGNTTACCATCCAATTGCTGGTGGGGCACAGATCAAGATCCTTTCTCTCAATTCCCAGGAAAGTAACCATAGAATCTGCATCCGAACTCCTCAGTCTCTGTGTCTCAAACTCTTGTCAGGGTGTAGGAGGCTTCTTCATCTGTGAGAATTCATGTGTCTTTTATTATTTGTAAAACTGCATCTCTCAGTCAAGAGTATTTCTTTTATCTCTTCCCACATCTGCTCTCCAGACCAAGATGTTGATTCTTAGCTGAGGCCTGAGCCATTTTGGTGCCAGAGATGACCCCTTGCTACGCCCATCATCTGCTAGGTTATCTCTTCCATATCTGCACCAACTATCTGTGGCAGAGAGGAGGAGGACACGTCCTGCCACAGTAGGGAGGGGCCTCTAAAGGTTTTCTGGGCCAATTACACTGCAATGAACAGGGAAACCTTCCACTAGACCAGGCTGCTCCAAGCCCCAACCCATCTGGCCTTGAACACTCCCAGGGATGGGG
This sequence comes from Cnemophilus loriae, assembly GCA_013397755.1. Taxonomy (NCBI): domain Eukaryota; kingdom Metazoa; phylum Chordata; class Aves; order Passeriformes; family Corvidae; genus Cnemophilus; species Cnemophilus loriae. The sequence continues at coordinate 471,340 of VZTF01005778.1, read as the reverse complement.
CAACCACAGCTTCTCTGGGCAACCTGTTTCTGTGTCACACCACCCTCACAGCCAAGAATTTCTTCTTAATACCTAATTTAAACCTACTCGCCTTCAGCTTGAGACTATTCCTCCTCGTCTTATCACTCCAGGCCCCTGTGAAAAGTCCTTCTCCAGAGATCTTGGATCCCCTTTAGGTACTGGAAGGTGCTCTAAGGTCTCCCTGGAGCCTTCTCTTCTCCAGGATGAACAAACCCAACTCTCTCAGCCTGTTTCCTTAGCAGAGGTTCTCCAGCCCTCTGAGTGTTTTTGTGGCCTTTTCTGGGACTTGTTCCAAGGGGTCCATGTTCTTCCTGTGTTGGAGTCCTCAAATTTGGATGCATCACTGCAGGAGGGTCTCAACCAGAGCAGAGGAGAGAAGCAGAATCCCCCTCCTTGACCTGCTGCCCATGCTGTGGGATCAGCCCAGGGCATTGTTGAGCCTTTCTGGGCTGCCAGTGCACGTTGCTGGGTTATATTGAACTTCTCATTCACCAACACAATCAGTTCCTTCTCCCCAAGACTGCTCTCAACCCATTCTCCATAGGAACAATTTATTCCAGTGTAAAAGAGATTGCACTGTCCTACGGTGTACAAGGCAGGGAGACTGCTGCCATTAAAACACAGCAACACTCTCTGTGTATCTGGGACTTGAGAAAGAGACGGCACAAAGGCCATTGCAAGCAAAATAGATATGATAAACACAGAACAATTAAAAAAATAATTGCTGTTCTAATTTCTGGGGTTGTAAAACTAAAGGGCAAAGAATTTAAAACACAACATGACTAGGTATACTTGAGTCAACAGTAATAGAAATAATAAAAGATTGATATGAGGAATCTGTGGTGTAGCTGGCAATTAAACCTGTATTTTCTAAGTGCCAGGGTGAGAATGATTGCCCCAGACCATCTTTCTTTTCAACTTAATATTTCCTCTGGTGCAGCACATGTTGAAAACTTGTATTTTCATTATTAAATGCAGCTCGTATTCATAATCAGGGACTAATGATTATTTTGCTAATACAAATCAGTGTAATTTTCCAAAACCACGACCAGGCATCATTCCTTAACAATTTTCTTTGTTTCGTTCTGGTTTCTGCCATCCATTAGTATACTTGTAGTCAACATTTTGTTGACTACAGCTCGGACATTTGAAGATTGATTCACTTATTTCTAGAGATTACTTGCACCATGTGACCTGTCCTCAGACACACACCTGGCCATCAGCCACCTCCTCAAAAAGGCTTTTGCAAAGTCTTTTGTCATGTTTGTCACACATCTGGGAGAATGTCTCAGATACCTCAGGGCTTCTCAAACAGGACTAGATGCATATGCTTAAAGAAATTGATTTAGTCCAGGGTCTCACAGGTTAGACTATAGATTGTTGGGATTCAGTTTGTAGGTTAGAGCAGCTAATTCTAGGTGTCGTTAGTGCAGGAGCCTCCTTGCATGCACTTTGTTTCTCCAAAGTCCTCTTAGACTTGAAGATGTAGACAATGCAGTCAGCAGGGTCTAGAGTTAACACATTCTGCTTTCCCATAGCAGAACGTATATTCCGTTATTTAAATACCTCATTAGGTCTCCATAGTGGCAGCCAAAATTTAGTCAACACCCAGACACTGGCATTTTAGACATCAGTCCGAGAGTTGGATCTCAATAGGCCACTTAAGCATGTGAATGTGTCGGTGATAGTTTGAAACATCCAAAATATTTAAATATCACTGGTACACATGGCATAGCTTTCATGGGCTGTCTGCAGCTGATGGAGAGGCTGTTGGACACTGGACAGGACAACCTGAGTCACATCCATTGGCATCAGATGCCTAAATGTACACAACTGAATTGAGACCTTTATCTCTGCATTGCCCCCTTGTTCATGCTGCATGTCATCCTAAACATAGTTGAACATGGTTGCATCACCATGTAGAATTATCTTCTAGTGCATTGGCCTCTAGATGCTCATCTAAATCAGGCAAACCCTTCCAGATTTTGGTTTGTTGAGCCACTGTTGATCTGCAGTCATCTGGTTTCCATCAAGCCTGTTTCTTCCGTTGTTTATAATTTCTCTGAACCACTGAAAAGTCCAGTGAAAGTGAGAAATAAGAAAAGGAGAAAAATCACACATGGTATGGTTTGGCTTCGACCACCAGAAACCGTTTGAATTGAAGAACATCAGAGGAAAACAAAGGGGAAGACCTAGAGGTATTAAACCATTGTATTAATCCAGACTTTTCTATTTATTTTTTTTTCACATAAAAAGAAAGGTTTAGCAAATTTATATGTAAATTGGAATTTCAAAAAGAAAAAATATGAGTATTCTGTGAGAGACTGAGAAGGTCAAGATGTAAGATTTGTATTTTTTTAATTTTATATGTGTTTATGTACATAGTTAACAATCTCCTAGTCTGAAAACCAGCTAATTAATGACCTTCCTCTTGAACCATCCCTAACTTTCCCTTCGGCTGGGTGCAGAATAGCTCAGTGGCATTTTACCCATTAGGGACCATTGTATTTTCTCTCTTCTCTTTTTTTTTTTTTATGTCTGTGCTTGCTCCTTGCCTGTTTCATAGGTTGACTCAAGTACTCTTTATATTCTCCTCCAGACCCGATCTTTCTTTCAAAGATTCTTTTTTCTATATACTGCATACAGATACTACATGAAGAGCCTGTCCTTCCTGTCTCACCTGGTCCACAGCCTGCTTTCAAGACTGTTCTGCTTGCATGAACTAGTCCTGACCTATCTGTCTCTTTTAATGGAGCCAACTCACTGCACTGTAATTTCCTCCTCCAAAGGCCCCCTTTAGTCCAGGATTGTGACTTTCCTTTGCATCCCTTCACAAGGCTTTCTTTCATTTTTCTCATCCTGACATTGAAACTCAAACCCATCTCAAGATAGGTTCTTGATGGATACGTATCCGTGCAACACAGGAAAGGTAGGAGCAGCATGAACAGCCAAACACCCAGGAAAGAGAAGCAGCACCAAAGCCAATTAATGACAGTTCATGAAGCTGAGATGTCTGGAAGGAGGTGAGTTCTCCCAGAAACTTTGAATGGTTTTAGACTGCGGAGAAGATTTAAGCACTTTCTCTGTCACTCGAATTTTAATCTATGGGGAACAAACCTCTTTAGATTAGATGCAAAACATAGTCCTTTCTGAGAAACCAACACACACATACACACACACATTTACACACGAAACCCTGAAGAACTGAGCTGAGATCAAAACACTTGCCACTTTGAGATTCCTCTGGTGAACTTGAATCCTAGTCTTGAAGGTGAAATCCATCTTCTGAGTCCACAGAGCTTTCTGTTCCCCTGGAACTTCTTACAATATCTATAAAGATTTCTGCTCTTAACCTTTCTTGTGTTATAAAAAGCACAGCCACATTCCTCGTAACTATTTGATGTCTTATATAAAACCCTTTAAAAAAAATCCCAAGATAGCATCAAAAGAAAAAGTTGCCCACAGTTGCCTTTAAATGCCATGCTTATTTAATATCGACATGAATATAGAGTCACTGCTCTCTGAGTCTCGGAATCCCAGACTAGCAATGGAGGTGCACAACCTAAAATCTGCCAGTTGTTTAAAAAATAATAATAAAAAAATTTGATTCCATGGGGAAAATGTGTCAAGAGTAAAAGGCAGTGAGGGTGAATTTTGGACAGAATCCAAATATAATTGTAGGAAAGAAGCTCTTTTTTTTTCCCCCTCTTTTTTTTTTTTTTTTTTTCCTCAACAGCCTCCTGACACTCTTTCCTCAGTTTTGCCTCAAAAGTTGAAGTCTTTCCTCAGGAGAAATACGTGCGTGTGCATGTGTGTGTGCATGTGAGCTATGGTAGATCCAGAAATTTTAGACACAGGCAAACCTGACACGAAGGGAAGAGGGGAGATGTAGGACCTGCCTTGTCAAAAAATGAGATATTTCAAATAGTTTACCTTCGAAATATGTCAACTACCAGTTCCTTGCAATTCTAATTTAATTTTATTTTATTGTTCCCTGCACACACACATGCCCACAGGTGCTCGTGTGTAGTCAATGTATAATGTGTATGTATATTCTAAGGAATAATTTATTTTGATTTGCCATAGTCAATGTATAATTATGTGACAGGTCTCATCTCTGAGATGAATCATTTCTTCCTTTGTGATATGATGAGTATGTCATAACACATTAACATCCTACTGACAGCTGCAAAATACAGAGAGAATCAAAAGACAAGACCAGGAGGGCAAGATAAAATAACAAGAAAAATTGTAATAGCCATCAGGTACAGGTTTGTCATGGTTCCCATTGACTTCAGTGGTGCCTAGGATGGTGCAGAAAGCAAAGATTTGTTCATGCTTATCTCTATCATAAAGAAACAAAGAAAACTTTATTTTGACAGTCCACCAAAGTAAAAATATGTTTATTTCTTCACAAGTACATATTTTTTTTTATAACAGTGCTAAGTAATCTATTTACCTGATTTTACATGTGTCTTAAGAAGTAGCTTGAGAGGCTGACTATAAAGAGATTTTGACACCCTTGCCTCTCTTTGCATGTAAGCAATTCTTCTTTGGTAGTAGAAATATCATTCCTGGGTGATAGTATTAGCACCCAGGAATTTCTGTTTACAGTTATGCCTGGAGGGCTGAATCAGGACTGGAGCTAAATCATGTACTCTTCAAATTCGTGAGTCCTCAGAGAACTTATCATGTAATTAGGAATGATATTTGCATAGCAAATGACCTTAGCACTAAAAAAGAATCTTATTGGTTATTTTTTTCTTCTTTCTCTTGTGTAGTGAGGCATGGAATGAAATGCATTAATAAAAAATACAAGAGAAGCAAAAGGTAGGGAAGGATGGAAATCAGAAAAAAAAGTAAAAAGTAGAACAATTAGGATATAAACCTTTAGAGGCAAGGATATGAGAGAGAGGGAGGAAAAAGATAAGTAAGTCTAGAAACATAAAGAAACAAGATTGTTGAACTAAATATGAAATATCCAGAAAATGTGTTCTCAATGTAGGTTTTTTCTTTTCCTTGTTCACATTCTCTCCATGGACACGTCAGAGAAAACAAATCGGCCTTAAACCGCTCCAGTCTGAGCTGGTGGTGTTCTTCACTGGGTGTTAAGTGTCTTCTGCCAGTGAAGATACCAATGCCTTCCTGTTGCTATCAGATTCAGCTGCCTTTGACAAAGGCTAAATCCAGCGGAGTTTCTGAGCCCACAGCCACGTCAACGGAGAGAGGCGGAGCCCCCACTAGAGATCATTCAAAGCTGCCACCAGTTTAGGTGCTCGGAAACACAGCTTGGACCGGTCTCTCTGTTCTGTACTGGCTACAGACTCAGATTATTTTTTGTGTTTGCACGTGTAAGCCCCCGTGTGATGCACTACAGAGTCATTTCTGAATGAGCTGCTGTGTCTAACTCACTGCGGTAGCAAAAGTCATCCTTGAGGGTGGATTATTCCAGCACACCCCAGTTAAGAAAATACCACTGTAATTCCATGCTCAGAGTGTACTAAATGATGCTGTAAGTCTAAGTGGTTTTGTTTCCAGCTTTCTCTATACCTCTCACCTGAAGAAATTAGCCACTTCAATCTATAGGAAACAATTTTTTTCTTTTTCCCTTCTGCTTTGCATGTCCCTAGTTCTGTGATTTGTCGTGGTTGTCACAGCCTTGTGTGTGTTATTTTGCAGCATTTTAATCACTGCTAGAATATCATATAGACCTTTTTTTTTAAAGGCAATGGGCAGTTTGCGTACAAGCCTGCATGTAATCTTTCAGAAGTCTTCTTTATTGACTAACATTTACCTAGCTCAGAGGTCTCTGTTCAAAAACACTACATCAAATATTAACAGCGTTAATGATAAAATCCATCTCTCTTGTAGTCAGGGAACTTTTGCCCATTCTTAAGATTTGAAATTCATTTAAAGAGCAAAAATGTTTAAATAAGCTTAATTTTACTTGCTGAAATCTTTTTCCTTTCCCATGAGGTGAATTAGAAAACCAATTGAACATTTGTCAAAATTCAAAATTTCTGCAGCAGTGTTTATAAGGAGAAATATACAATAAAATAGAATACATGCAGACTTCAAAATAAATAATAACAGAGTAAAATTTACACCTCAAATTAAATGTATTTTGTTTTCACATTGTTTATTGACTCTACAATATTAAGATCATATGAAAGTTTTAATATGTTAAATAATGTCAATTTCATGTTTGTATAGTACGTCCTGTACTGGAATTGTTTTTCCTAAAACAGAGTGGAATTTGTGTTTTTGTATGGATTTTAGGTCCTGTTGTCCTCTTCAGTGATGAGAATGTCATGGAAAAAGTGCCACACAGACTTGGGGGAGGGGACTTGGTTTTGCTTTGAACTTCAGGAGTTTGAGTTTCCTCTTTTCTATTTTGCACTTTGCTCACGTTGTGCAATGACAACCTCATGTAAATGACAACCACTGGCTACCCCAGCTTGTGCTTCTTCATTCTCACAGGCCACAGCTATCAAACTTTCTGGACAGAGAAGTCAAACTTCTTTATAGAAGTCTGTGGATAGGATTACAAACTGGAGACAGTAATATCACCCCCAACTATCAGGAAAGATCAGCTGATAGCAGTGCACAAAAGTCAAGTCTGGAATATTGTCAGAGTCCTCTTCAAGTCCAGGCATTTATTAACCTCTTTACTGCCAAGAGAAATGTCCTTTCCTTTCCCTGCCTCCCTTTCCTCTACTTCTTAGCCTTTTCTTTTTCTCACTACAACATTTTATTTTCCTCCTGGCATTCCCTTAGTTTTCAGCAATTTCAATTTCTTTCCCCTATCTCACCTTTCATCAGCTGAAGACATGAGCAGGGAAACAACTAATATTGACATTAACAGTGTTTGCAATGCATGCATGAGAGCATCTTCACCTCATAAAAAATCTGTGTAACACAGATCAACTCATACTCGAATCTCTGATGTCCCAGAACGGGAGCAAGGGCCCATATGACCATATCAGCACATCACCTGTGCAAATTAACAGCATTCACAAACAGGTGATATCAACTCAGCCAAGCTGCTTCAGTCCTACTGAATTGCTACTGCCCAGTTTTTGTCATTTAGCTTATTCAACTCCAGACTTTTTCATATAAGTCTCATCAGAACATTACAAGGTCTCAATATGTTTCATTCAAAGACAGGTGCTATGGCTGACCCTGTTTCTGAATCAGCTCTATGAGTCAAAGTATATCCTCTTTGTGGTTTATACACTGATAGTATTTATGCTTCAAATCTAAACACAGGTTTTCAATTTTTTGGGTGATATCTGGGACCAAACCCATGATTTTTAATTAAAATTTTAAATTTTACAGTTGGAAATCCTCAATTTTTGCAGGAGGATCAACAGTTCTCTTGAAGAAAGTGGTCAACCCCACCCCAAAAACCTTTATTTCTACTGGAAAAGGGCCTCACTTACTTCTTCTTTCTTTCTTTCTTTCTTTCTTTCTTTCTTTCTTTCTTTCTTTCTTTCTTTCTTTCTTTCTTTCTTTCTTTCTCTCTCTCTCTTTCTTTCTTTCTTTCTCTCTTTCTCTCTTTCTTTCTCTCTTTCTCTCTTTCTCTCTTTCTCTCTTTCTTTCTCTCTTCTTTTTCCTAAGAAGGAAAACTTAGTGCATGCATTTTCTTGACAGTAATTTAACTTGCAATCAATTAATTTTCTGAAATATGTAACAAATTCGATATTGTTAGTCAGGCCAAGAGCTAAAGACCATTGAAATTAATGGGAAAAGAGAAGCCTTTAGGGAAGAAGCTTGAAAAGCTGAGTCTCATGATTAGGCAAAAGTACCTGTCCTTTCTGAAGTGGTGTTAAACTATAATTTCATTTTCTTGTCTATGCTGATGACCGTTCAGAGAAGGTCAGACTTTACTTTTACATGTCTAGTTTGTGATTAGGAAAGTCTGGTTCAGGTTTAGAGTGGAGTCAATCCTAACTCGTCTGCTAGGGCACAAGGCTCAACATATAAGTTATGGTTTTCAAAGAAACGGAGCTCAATATTGTTAGTCTTTTTGTAAGAAAATAAATAAATAAATTGTGAATGTTATTATCACCAGAAGATATAATCCAGTTGGAAATAATCTATTCCCCAAGTTGTCACTGTTCATGAATTCTTCTTTTAATAAGTAACTGAAATTAAAAGTGTACATGGAAATTATTCCTCATTCAGCATAATTTTTATAACCTTCTGCATATTTTTTTTTTGTGCATGAGCAAAGCTCTGCTCTCAGAAAATACATGTTTAATGCTGGAGTTGTTTCCATAAGGGAAAAAATGTCTCTCGATGTGAATTCTTGTTATTGGAAACTGGGATCAGAAAGTAGCTTTAGTAGGACTGCTGGATTTAGAAGCTAAGTCTTCGTGTGCCAGGGTTTTCAGTTGTGCCTGGGAATGTCCTTGATCTCACCCTACTCCTACATTGCTGTTGCAAATGTTCTCCCCTTAAGTCGTTGTACACTTACTCACTTGAGCGCTTGGGTTGTTTGTTAAAGAGGGAACTGCTTCACTTAAAAAGTATTTTCCATTTTTCGGAAGGAGAACCCAGCGTTTCTTTGATTACATGGTTACTCTTCTAGCTGTGATAAAGATAAATTCAGATGATCAATAAGGGCTTTGAGGAAGAGGTGCTGTCATACCAACAGGTTTTTAATACATAGGAGCACCCAATAAGGCAAAGTACTTAAGCACATGCCAAAATAACTTCCATTGACTTTGCTCTCACTCTTCGTACATGTAAACTTGGGGACATATTTAAGTACTTTGCTGAGTCAAGATTGTTCTGAGCTATAAAATAGGGTGGTTAGCACAAAGAGCATCAGTGCCCTCCGAGCTGCTGAGAGCAAGTCATTAGTGAGTAGGAAGTAAGGCTTAGATCCACAAAATGGAAAGAGACGCAAAAAAAAACAACTGAGGAATGATAATGGAAAAAAACAGCCTTGAAAAGATGTGACAGTCATGACATTCATCCATAAAAATGTAAAGAAATCCAAAAAGTGAAGGTCACTGATCCATCCTTTCTTCATCAATTGTGCTGAAGTAATGCAGCTCATGGCCTATTGAATGTAAAGATCCCCTGCTGTTCTCAAGCGCTGGGTACAGAAATACAATGTGCCATCGACAACTTTTAGGCCCCAGTGGGGTGAGCTAAGGACAAAGTCTTCTTGAGTACCGATTTTTATCTGCTTTCTGGGGTGAAATTAAAACCCTAACAGAGTCAGTATACAATTCCCAAAGGCAGGGGCCATTCCTGCTGAGGCTGAAGCCAAAAATGTATCAGTAACTTATTGAAAGCTTCATCAAGGATTCGCTTTTGATCCCATTTACACCGACCTTGCAAAACTGGAATAACTTCACCGAGGGTAGAGTGATCAGTGTGAACAGAGAAGACAGTACTGGTAGCAACACACAACTGCAGTCTTTGCCGGATTTCAGGCTATAAATGCCCTGAGAAAAGCAGAAAAATAAAACATCACTGGGCATGAGATGCCAGCCTTACCAAAAACACATGTGAAATCCCCCTTGGAAGGGAAGTTTTTCATATTAAAACAGCCACTCAAAAAAAAATAATTATAATAAAAAATAATAATAATAAAAAAATGCTCCTACTGCACTGTTAAAAAAATTATTACATCCAACCTGAGTACATGTCCTGAGCAGTAAGCTAGGTTATGCCTGCTGATCTTTTCAACTGGAAAATTCTTCCTAAAGGGCAGAATGCAACATTATGGATCATAGCCTACGAAAAAAAATACATAAAAAAAGGAAAGAAAAAAAAAAAAGGGAAAGA
>VZTF01005778.1:430923-453078 GCA_013397755.1 Cnemophilus loriae | reverse complement strand
TGAACCTTCCCTTCCCATAACCTTCCCACACCCTTTCCCCCCAGCTTTCTCTCCCTGTAGTTTTACTTTTCCTCCCCATCCCTCTGCTTTCCCTGTGCTCTGAGTGAAGACAAAGCGCAGCCCATCCAGATGAAGATCTTAAAGGAGTGTTAAAGCAGCTTGTGCAATCCTTTCCCCTGCCGTGTTTCCTACAACACTGCCAATAACATGCACCAGTGCTCCATAACGCTTTCACTTCCCTCTCTTACAGATGCCCAAAAGCAATACACACCCCAGCTTCATCAAACTTGCATTTTAATGCAAGACTTGAGCAGCAGTCTCCCACACTTTTATATCAGCACCTTTGCCTCCAACACACTTTGTACCTTCCATTTGGGAACTTATTCTGTCTTAATGTGGTTGAGAAGGACTCCAACACACAAACCACTCACGGCAGGGTAATAACTTACGAAGCATCAGAAGTTCCCTGGTGGCTGCATGCACATGAGAATCCCAAGACACTCTTCAGCAGACATGAGTTAACTTACGGCACTATCCCAGAGGGTGCAAATTAACTGTTATGGTGAAGCTGGTATCTGATTTGTTCCCACTCTAGTGCCAATGCCTGATTGTATCATTCAGTTTCTCCTTTGTGCTACTTATTATCTTCTATACAGGGATATAAGTGGGAATGATGATAAATCATAAAGAAGCCTTTCTTTTCTCAATAAGCAGGACATTTAGCAGAAGTCTCTGGCCAGCATCATTTAGCAGCACCCATTAACTGCAGACGGAGAAGGAGAAAACCCTGCACTGCATAGAGATTAGCTGGCAAGGTGTGCAGAAGGTGTAAAATCTTGTGCAGTGCGAAATTCTCTCCTGTGAAGAAGGTTAGCACAAGGTTCTGTTTGCAGGGGTAAATGTTACTCACACTGAGCAGTGCCAGCAGCAGCAGCCTTAGCTGCCTTGGCAGATAAGCATGACTTTTTTTCTCCTGACAGGAAACCAGCATTACTATCCCTCAGAGTTTAATTTGAGGAGTCAGGTTTTATAAAAATCACAGAGCTGACATTAAAAAAAAAAAAAAAAAAATCAAAACTCTGGCACTTCAAAACAGCATATTCAGGGTACTGCTGATATCTGTTAGTATTCCCATCAACTTTTAACGAGGATGATGTCCAATGAAGGATTTATAGTTAGCACGATTCAGTCCTTCATCATGTTTATGTTTCACATCCATTTTGTCACTATTCTGCCCCTAAAATGTCTCTTGCTCCCAAGATGGCCATGAAGTCAACGCAGCAGCATCTCCCGAGTCCTGTGGGTATAGGACAATGGGAACTGACAAGCCTTAATGCTCTCAGCTGAATTGAAGGGGATACAGATGAGATCTATAGAACAAAAAATCTGATAGCTGCTTTAGATACAATCTTTAAAAAGAAAAGAAAATGGATGTTTCATGATAACTTCCATGAAGAATTTACCTTTTACCTTATGTCTTAGGCCTGGAAAACCTGCATGAGGGAGACAAGATATTTCTCCTGGATGCCTCTGCTCTTCTCCAGTGATCAGAAGAAGTTAGAAGCAGCCTGTCTCACTGTTAGTACACTCTAGTCAAGCAAGGTCAGTACTGTTGTAATGAGTGGCTCTATATTTATTCAGTGCACCTCCCTAGTTCTCTTCCATTAGAAGAAACAAGCTCAGTTTCAACTGAATTCACAGAAGCAAAAGCTATTGCCAAAGGTAGGGTGCCTGTCTGTAAAAATCAACTCCAGCCAGTATGATGTGCCTGTCAGGGAAAGCTTCAGCGAGCCAGTGTAATGTGAATTCTCTGACCAGACCTTCCCACGGCAGATGGGAGAGAAAAGCACATGTGCCTACAGCCAGCATTGTGACTTCCAGTGCAAACATCCCCAGTGCAACTGGTGCAGCCCTTGCTAGAAGACAGCCATTAACCAGCTGGGACACGCAGGTCACTGACATCTTTGCCTGCGGAAGTCCTGACACTGTCTTATCTGAGACTTTTGGGTATAATTGTGGTTTATAATTAATAAGAGACATCTTGCAATTCCTTACTTCATTCTGCTCACTCTAAGGGTGGACCCAATGCTTTATAGGAGCATTTGCCCAAAGACTTTGTTTGGAGGGGGCAAAATAAGAGCAGACATCCTCAGTTAACTCTTTCTAGTTATTGGCAGAGGCAGACCTGAGAAAGAGAGGCAAGTTCTCATGGGCTGAACACAGAGCCTGCCTGGAGGCAGACATGATCCCTCACTCCATTCTGGGCTACTGCACAGGAGGAAAGGAGAAAAGGAATTCAGGTTTTTCTTAGTGGCAAATAGTACACTGAAGCTTTTACTTGTCATCATGGAGGTGCATTGGTTTCACTATTGATATATGCGTGAGAAGTTTTCTTATGTATGTTACAAAATGGAGTGAAGCAGAAGGCTACAAGAGTAAAATCCTGGATTGTTTTCCCCCAGCACAGTGTGGCACCAGGTGGTTTTAAGCACAGTTCTGAGTAGAAAGACTTATTATCTTGAGTTCAGTCCCAGACAGCTCATGGACCCAAAGGGTATGTCCGTACTGGTAAATTAAATTTTCCTGGGCTCCGAGGCCAATTGGCATGGAACTGTCTGTTTTTACGCTGCTAAACTCTACCACTTTCCAAACCAGTTGGGAGACTGTAAATTGAAACCTATCCATGCCAGGAAACAGTCCAGTCATTTTGTAATATCATCATGTTTCGGCGCCCAGGCACACTCGAATTTACTACCATAAACACAGCCAATCTGTCTCACCTGGAGTAGTTGAAGTATCCTTATCCTCCATTTCCATGTCACTGTTTTTTTCCAGTGCTGATGAATGAAAAGCACCTCTGAGTCAGATACACCCATGACATTAGAAACAATTTTTTCCCAACCAGTACAACGGAGTATATCTGAGTTGACTGGGAGAGACTGTGGGAAGAGCTCTCATCCATTGGCACCATTGTCAGATAAAGGCTGGTACATCAACTCCAGAGCAGCAGAGATCCAATTTGGTTATTCTGTCACCACACTCAAAGTTTAGAGGGTTACTGACTGCTGTGGCATTATTTCCAGTGCAGCTGTAAATTCCTCCTGCTGCAGCATAATTCTTCAAGTTGAAATGTTATGGTGTTATGGATGTCCTACACAGAAGTGCCTATTATATTACCTGTCAAGTGTTTAGACTTTAACAGACCAACCAAAAAACAATTAAATATCTCTAAAACAGGAGGAAGTGTGTGTATGGGTGTGCTCTTGTGACACTGCTTCTGGAAATCAGTCCCCTTCTGCACTGCACGGTGCAGATAATGATATTTTGCCTGAGTGAAAATGATCCTTCTCTGAAAATGGGGAGGATATAATCTATTTTCATACTTACAAAATGATAAGGATTGTTTATTATCCCTTAAAATCTCATGTTAAGATTATTCACTCTACCAAATGAAAGAGAAAAAGTTTAACAGAACAAAGCTGGATTTCAAGATGGCAATTGAATTTCTCCAGTTAAAGACAGGAGATGGGGTAATTTCCAGGAGTTTGTATTCACTTTAAAATTGATTTCTATATACTCGCTTTAGACATACTTTCAGCTTTCCTGGGCAAGTAACCCAAGGTACAACTTGGTAGCAATACAATAGCTTCACAAAGTTGAGCTTTCAGAAAATATTGTGATACTGTCAAGGTACAAATTCTATCTAGTTTACATGTATGTATGTGCTGACAGACCTGTAATGAAAAAAAAAAAAAAGAACAACCCACAAAACAACTTTCCTTTCTTCTTCAGTTACTGTTTGGAAAACAAACACAAGGCTAGCAAATAAAATCCAAGAAAATATTTCTAGATGCCCCTGGCGAAAAATATTTGTTGTCGCTGTATCTATTCAAAACCAAATGATTCTGATATTACTACTACAAAGCTTTGTAAAAATATTAAAAATGAAAACTCCTAATATTTTTATATGCTGGATTAGCCCTTTGTCAATAATTACAGTAATAATTAAAAACACTGTAGTTCAGATAGCTGCCAGCACAACTCATCTTTTTTGCTGGATTCTCCACAGGTTTTTAGCCTGTCAGTTTAAAAATGGTCCTGATCTTCAGTCATAGCTCAAATTTCCCTTTCTTAGTAAATCCTGTCCTCCATGAAACAAATCTACGAGTGAGAATGAAATAAATGAGACCTAAATAGTAGATGTGTACATGCTTCTCCGGAGGGTTAGCTTTAAGATGTAATTCTTTCTGGTTTGATCTTTTACAGGGGGGTTTATCTGTCTCTTTGTTTTCCTGTTTTACTTCTAGGAATCAAACATGTACACCACCATGTTTGTTCCCATGTCCTTTTCTTTCCCCATCACCAGAAAGTAGCATCTATTCCAGCGAACCGTGTATTGTCACATAAAGATCAAACTTCAGTGAATCTCCAGGAAGATCATCAGGGACTTTGTCTTTGTATTATTTTAACTTGAAAGATACTCTAAAATTTCAGAGGGGAATGGTGGCATACATCCAGAAGGAAGGTTTTCTGCTAGCTTTAGTTATGAGAACAAAGATGGGTAAATGCTGAGGTGAACACAGCCCATACCATAAGTGTTTGGCCACCTTTGCAAAAGGAGAATAAACCACACAGAATTAGGTAACGTGCTGTACAAAGCAAAGGTGGATAAGCTAACATAAAGTTGTGAGCTACCATGCCCAGTACAGCTGAGATGGCTTGAAAACCCCACAAATTAGTTACATATACATCATTTGGCAGGTGGTAACAGAGATAGAATTTTTTTTAAAAAGCCAAAAAACAGCAAAATCAACCAAACAAGAATCCCCCCAAAATTAAAAAAAAAAAAACAACCAACCAACCAACAACAAAAAAGAAAACATACAAAAAAAACCCAAAAAAAAAACAAAAAAAAAAACCAAGCAAACACCAAATCCCAAAATGAAAAACCACCGTCACCTTCAAAACCTGCACTTTGATGTTAAAAGGGAGCCAGAGCCAAGACTATGATGACTCCCCAGTCATACAGTATGACCAATGACATTTATGGTCAGCCAGAAGACCTATATTCAGCAATTTTCCTGGTCAACAAGGAACAAATGGAGAAAGCAAATCCATGAAATGAGGAAAGGAAAGGCCATTCTGTGACTTAACATTAGCAGGTAGATGTTAGAGCCGATACGTTACTCATGGATAAAAGAGTCTTAATTAAATTGAAAAGACTCTTAAGACAACGTGTGGAAGCTATATGTTGCAACTGACTCCCTCTCTTGCCACTTGAAAAGCACATTTTGGTATTGAAAGCACGTATCTACTCTTCCTTCAGCTTCTGCTCTCACCTGGGGAAAGGAGGGGAGGGATGAGGAATACTGAGTAATGTAATGCAAATAAAACTTACACAGATATTTAGTCCTGCTAGATATCTGAGTGGAAAGGGGAGTTTAACTGAGTGGAGTCTTTACAGATGTAAGGATTGTGTTTACATGCTCTAGAAATCCTACACAGGACAGGGCCAGAAACCCTTTTATTAAAAGGTGGAAAAGCCCTCAAGCGCAAATAGATTCAGGTCTGAATCCCAGGCAGACACAACCAGTTCATTGCATTTGAGGGAATCTAGAGAATTAGACAGTAGAAACCCAGAAGTTTAAGCACAGGTCAGAGACTAAAAAGATCCACTTGACATCTCCATTTGGGCTTGTGTGGACACGTGACCTGGCACCCACCCTTTAGCTAACAGCAGAGCCAGTGCCACTTTATGATATCTTTCTCTGCTTAGATTTAGTTGTTTTCTTTTTTATTAACTTTTTTCTTCAGTAAATATTTTACTGAGATCGCAGTTCTCAAAGGCCAAATAAAAAAAACTATTTAAAAACTGTGTAAAAAAATAAATAAATAAAAAGAGAACGGAAGAATGGTGATTAGTCACAGATACTATTTGTATATACTGTGGTAGCCTAAATTTCTTGGGACTTTAGTTTTATTGGTTTTGGGGGATTTTTTGGTTGTTTTTTAACATAACAGTAAGGCTTGTAAGGTGAAGGCTTACATTTTTTTTTTTCTATAGCCATGTTGATGCTCAGAATTTGATTATAGCAAATTAGTGGTTTTGTAACAATATTTAGAACGGTCTTTTTCCTTTTTAAGCAGTTTTATTGTACAATACACACTCCGTACAAACACATATATTACATATATATGTATATGTATGAATACATACGTATCAAAGTGGTCATAGATAACATTCTGCTCTTCAACTTGATATTGAAATTATCCATGAAATCATAGACTTTGGGTGTGGCTTGGGAAATATAGGCTGTTTTCCCATTTATTTGCAGACCTCTAGCCCTAGATCAAGCCAGCTGCTCTTCCAGTCTAACACAACCTGATATACCTGAAAGTTCCAGAGAAATCTACCTCTGTTTGCTGAACTATTTACAGGTTTTATTTTGAGACCCCTACAGGGTGGAAAGGGACACTGAGGGTTCAGTGTTTTGGTGGCATTTATGTACTGCAGACAGGATCAATAAAGCTCACAGTCATATATTTTCCTATAAAATATACAATAACTCTTATATAAGAAATCCTATAAGTACAGTACATAGGATCTATGGTTTGGAGTGAAGCAGAATCCTACATTTGGAAGAGGGAGTGAACCATAAGAACAACAAAAATATGGGGTATCATGACAGGTAATAATGCTGGGTGGATGTCACTAATCTCCAAAGACAGAACAAAGGACTGGGATCACACATATAATTTTGGCACTAGTTACTGTCCCTGGGCATGAGCCCGGATAGTGACATTTTATTCCCCTCACATCTCTGCTAGGAATAGAGAAGGAAAAGAACTATGCACATCTAGATAAACCCCAGCAGGGCCACAGAAGACATTTCGAGTCTCCCTGGCATCAGAATGTATGATCCTAAACCATGGGTAAAATTTATAGAAATTTTTAAATCAATTAACATGTTAACTTCTGAAGAGATACTGTAAACTGTCCAAAGTAATAAAATCAGCAATGCATGGCATTACTTTCCTCTATGAAGAGCTTGAATAAATAAGACATTTATAAAAATGAGCAGAAAATATGAAATGAATATCCCAAGAACCATGAAAAAATATAAGCTAAAAGAGAAATTGAATTTTCCTCTGACTTTCTGAGAGAGAATGCAGTTGTGGATTTTATACATAATTTATAAGGAAAATTGGCCAGTTCACTCAGGTATACACCATATCAACTTTTAGGAAAGATTAAGCAAGCTGTCTTCTTTTAATTGAAATCAAATATAGTCACAGAAGAAAATGACTTCTGCCCATCGAAGAAAATGGTGCTGTCACATGGCCAACAGCATTTACAGTGTACATGGGGCTTTCTTCTACAAAGTAAACTTCTGTCTCAGTTCTTGAGCAGCCATAGAATGGTGTGAGGATTGGCAGCTTCCCCCATCCCTGAGCCAGTTCTCCCTTAAAACTCTCAGTACAAACTCTTATATTTGAATTTGTGTACAGTAAGGTAAACCTATGTCCTACATACTGTTAGCATCTCTAAGAACATAAGAATTGACATAATAGATCAAACCAGTGATCCATTTAGTTTAATATCCTATCTCTGAATTAAGTATAGGATGCTTCAGAGAAAGGTGTAAGGAAACCTTTAGTGGGCAATAATGGAATGACCTGTCACAGCAAAAATTTGGTAGGGACCTCCAAAACAACCAAATGCAATTTCCTGCTGCGTCAGGCACCACATCCTAAAATGCTCTTCATAAATATATGAAGCTCAGTCTTAACTTGCTAAATAAAATACAATCTTTTACCTCGCCTGGACTGTTTGTAATTATTAAGAAAGGTGACCACCACTTCCAGGTTCTCTTACTGGCTCTCTCTCTCTCTCTTGTCGTATTTTCCTTAGTGGGCCACCTAAACTCTCAGCGGCTCGCTTTCCCAGTCTGTAATTAGGCTTCCTTATTTCACTGAAGGAGGTTTCTGATGACTGCAGAGATACTCAGCAAAAAAGCTCTTGCAGGTCTGAGTGATTATTCCGACAACAAAAATAAAGACACAAACACAGTCAATTTTAAATTAGCCTGCACAGCACAAGGTGACAACACTCTGGTGATGGAAAACCACTGGTCATGCAGATGTCACTGTTAGTGGACAAGGGAAGATTCCGCTGCTTCTCCAGCAGGATTGCCTGGATTTTGACCTGCAAGCTAGCGGTGGCTGTTCTTCTGCCAAATGGAGAAAGTTGTGCTTCTTGAGAACCCTCCCAGGCAGCTTTACAGGCTGGCCAAGTTGTTCTGACTCTTGAACTTGGTGCTCTTGACTCATCTCTGGGCATTCAAGGATGGTTTGGATGGAGCTCTGAGCAACCCAGTCTAGAGAAAGGTGTCCCTGTCAGCGGCAGAGGAACGGAACCAGCTTTAAGGTCCCTTCCAAGCCAGGCCATTCTGTGACCCTGTGATTCTGAGAAGAACCAAGCAGACCAGCAAGCCCTGCTCCTGAGAGCGCTGTCCGGTGATGATTCATCTGGGACATCCAGACAGCAGGACGTACTAACCCAAGCCTGAAGGGAGCCCATGGCTGTCACCAGCCAGCCACCCGAACACAGTGATGGCCACCGACCTTCCAAGTCTTGCCACGAACCTCTACGGCTTCTCAGATGCAACCTGAAGTGTAAAACAGCAGGTAAATAAACACAGGACTAAATTCTGAACTTCACAGCAACCTAGGGGAAAAGATCAGATAACGCATTTCTACACAAGCTAAACAAGAGCTATTCAGCAGTCTTTTTAATCCCTTTATTAAAAGGCTTAGGATTTGGATGTTCCTTAGCTCAAGTAAAATGAGTTTTTAATACTGACGCAGTAAAATCTGTGCTGAATACCTACTACATCCTGAAAGTATCAAATGGAAGGGCATACAAGGTTCAAGGCAAACATATATTGTTGAATGTTGATAAACAAAATGAATGTACTCCTTGTTCAGGAAAAAAAAGATGTCATGAAGTCCTTTTTCGCAGTAGTTCTCTGCAGATGTAATGTGGATGGACACAGCCAGCAGCACAACCACACGTTTGTGTAAACCAAAAGGTGCCAGAAGGCTTTTATTCTATTCCTAAAAATCTTCCCAAAATCAGAGCTGAATCCTATATTCCTTAATGTTTCGCCAGTTTGACTAGAAATATTTCAGTAAAAAGATGTTCCATTAAAATACCTAAATTTTCTCTACCACTTTGAAATATCCACTAAGGATTCAAAATTTGTGTGTTTTTGTGAGGAAGTATATGCATATATTTTTATATATATGCATAGGAAGAGGAAAACAGATATTTGGAAAATACACAGATATCCAGGAGGTTTATCTTTTGAAAAAAAAAGTAGTTTTACAGTGTCTGCAGAGTGAGAAAAACAACAGTGCTAGAGTCACACCCTAACAAGGAAAATATTGAATTGTAAATATGTGGGAGACAGTTGAGGAGTGCAGGCAGGAATAGCGAGAAAATTTTGCAGAAGAGAAATAAGGATTTTTGCAGAAAGACTGGGAAATAATTAAAAGGAGCAGGCAAGGAGAAGTGCTAGCACAGAAGCAGAAAGGAAGATAAGTTCTTTAGCTAAAAGGGGGAAATGTATCAGCACACGCAGAATGTAATTTTCGGTCAGTAAGGTAAGAGAGAGAAGCAGCAGAGTTTTGAGATGAGTTTATGCTTGTATGGGAATGTAGTTAGAGTAGAAACACATTCTGAGAGAAAGCTGCTGGCTGGGCAGGGGTTTTGTTGTTTTGAGATAAGAATTAGATTAAGTGGGAGGCATCAGCATCTAGAAACAGCAGACAGACCGCAGCAGAAACCAGTGACTATTTCTACCCTTTCCCAACACTTTTGTCATATCTAAAATCAATTACCAATATTAATAGGACTCTTTCCATTGACTTTAGTGTGCTTTTGAGCAGGCCTTGACAGAGGAGTACAGATCTGTAATGCCTTTAGAGAGACCTGACATAAGGATCAAGTTTTCCTACCCTCGTCCTGCCTCTCAGACCTCATTTGTAATCTGATCAATACCCCTTTCTAAGTTCTTTTGTTTAAGGATCAATTTCTATTCTTGTTTCTGAGGGTGGATAACTGTAACTAGTATTTTGTACTACCTCAGGAACAGCCAGGAAAGAATAACTCTAGAGAAGTGACATGGTCCAGGGAACATTGGTCTTTATCAGTTCTGTTATTCTATGAACAGTTTTACTAATGAGATCCAGATGACTCTTTCAGAGGATAAAATAATGCTATACATTATTAGGAGATGATAGGGAAAAGGGCAAAGAAAGGAGTTCAAGGAATAACTCTTTTTTTTGTAGTCGTTTTGTTTGTGTTTTGTTAAAATAAAAGCTTTACATAGCTGTATAAATCAGACGGCTGTAGACCTTAGAGAAAGAGCTGACATATAATCAGTAAAAGATTTCCTCCATGGAATTGCACTTAACAATTAAATAACAACTGTTATGTAAAAGTCAGCAAGGCATGGGACGAATCAATTGACCAGTTTTTTGGGTCTAAAACGGGTTGAAATGGCCGTATATGATTACTGGGTCGTATCTCAAGATTGTCAAAGATGTACGTTCCACCCCAGACTTCTGTATTTCCATTGCAATACTTCCAAACATTCATTTTAATCGTTATGCAAACCCTTTGATGACTGCATGAGATAATTTGCTGTTGACAACAACCTTATTGCCAGAGAAGACTTTCCTCACTTGGGTTTAGACATCAGTGAGCCGAAAGGCAGAGTTTTACTGTTCACCCAACACATAAACACATAAAAAGAGTGGTAGTTAAGTTCACATGTCTCCACGTTCTTATTTTACATGTTCTTTAGCTCTCTGACAAACTCTAACGAAAAAGTAAGTGGGGAAAATGGAGGAACTTGGGGTATTACAGATTGACAGCTTAAGAAACATAATGATTGCTCTGGGGTGCTGCACAGATTCTGAGAAAATTAAGACAGAAGAGGAGCTAGGGCCATGGAAGAAGAGAAAATATTCCCTTTTAGGCCAAGTCACAGAGACACAGAAAAGAAGACTCTTTAAAGAATTACTTCTCTTGCCTTTTCTTTTTTTTTTTTAATAACTCATTGGCATTTGTAGCACACCAGCACTCCCTAAAATCATGAATGTGGTGTTTATACCTTCTTCTAAATCATTAATGAGACTGCCAAATGAGAATGCACCAAACACAAATCCCTTTTATAAACACTTTCCCCTTGGCTTGCTGCATTGTTATTTATTACCAAAGCTTGTTTATATACCTAGGGCACTTTTTACTCTATCTGACAGAATTCAAATTCGAGTCAGTTTGGATTAATTTTGTTCATCAGCTAATTTTATAATTTATTTTTAAAAGTCAAGACATTCTGGGGGTCTGCGTTTTGGGCTATTTTCTTGCTTTTTATTGTTTCTTTTTTCTGTCTTTCTTTTCTTTTCTATTTTTTGTCTTTCTTACCTGCTCTTTTCTTCTGCCTGTAAGCCAACAAATGAGGGCATACATATTATCCATAATGAATATGCTATTCAAATGTATTAAATGATTTTCAGATGCTGTCCCTGACATGATGCATTTACACAGTGAAATTAGTGACATAATTGTAACAGTTGCCCTTCACTGAGGATGACTATACTTACCAATTCTGTTATTAAACTAATGACTTCACAGGTATTTAGGATCCATCTGCTGCTGCCAAACATTTAAATTATTCCAAATATTAAAAACTGTAAAGGGAGAGGAATCTGAAAGTAGATAAGTAAGGACTAGACAGATGCTCATGTACTTAAATTACATTGTGCCGCTCAAATCTGCAATGTAATATTTGGCTGCAAAGCACTCATGTAATAAAGCATGTTCTATATTTTCATATTTGTTTTATAACATTTTGGGCTGGTTCTTGATACTTGGTAGCTTTGTGTCACTAAGAGTCTCACCAGTGTGGGATGGTGGGAGGCAAGTTCTGATGAAAGATTTCACTGTCTTAGCTAACAACTAGATGAGAGTTGAAGTGGATGCTCTCACAACTCTGTTTGGACCTGTTTCTTCTGCTGTACATCGTGGAACAAACTACGGAGAAGAAGATTAAGCCTAAATTTGAATATCTGATCCAGAGGTGATCTTCTCTCAGTTTGTCTCTTTTCTTTCTTTCTTTCTCTCCCTTACGTACGCACATGTTCAGCCCTTCCTGTTTTTGAATAACACTAGACCAGATGTAGAAAAGAAATGACTGAAGGACTGCAGTCAAAGATTGCAGCTCTCTTCCTCATGTTGTCTTTAAAAAAACAAAACAAAACAAAACAAAACAAAACAAAACAAACCCACAAAACAAAACAAAACAAACCCACAAAAAACCAAAAAGCCCCCAAAACCTCCAAAACCCCAAAAACAAAACAACACTTTCTTCCTGAGAAAGTAATCCACTAAAGAGAGAATCGTAGAATGGTTTGGGCTGGAAGGGACCTGACAGATCATTGGAATCAGATCACTGGAATCAGGTAGTTCCAATCCTTTTGCCATGGAAGGAACACCACCCACTAGACCAGGTTGCTCAAAGCCCTGGGTACTAAAATGATTTTCTAAAAGCCCCAAGAGAAGAGCAGCAGAACTCAAAACCCAGCCCAGAAATTTACTGTTCTGTGTTTTGGGAGTAGTGCTACTTCCACACCCTATATTTCAAATTTCACCAGAGAGAGATGTTTCTGAGTGTATGGTGTTCCTTCCCAAATGTTTTTCAGCATAGCACTTTATGACTTTCTATACTGGGTTTTTCTGGAAAAAAAGAACAAGCTTCTAACACCAACCTGCACCCCAAGGTTTTTTAATAAACTCCCAACAAATCCCTGTAGATCTCTAAGTATCTCATTGTCAGAAATGCAATAAATTTCTGCACAAAAATGGTAACACTTTGAATTACTGACTGTCTAGATTCTTCTTATCTACCAGCAAAAATGATAAAATAATCAATATTTTTCATTTTCAAAGAGTCTTAGCAATAAAGAGATAACATTTTGCTCTACCTTTTTTTTTTTTTTTTCTTTTGGCAGGGTGATGGAAACTGGTTGGCCTTAAATAATGCCAAAATAGCATTTGCTACCAAGAGCCTGATACGTGCCTGGGTGTAAATATCTGGTTACTTCAGTGCTATGTGACCATGTCTCACTTCACGTAGAACATGATTGCACATCACCATGGAAGACCTGCTTGAAACTCTTGGTTTCACCACAAAATCCAACTTTAGGACCTTAAAAGTTTTCAGAAACCTAAATTATTCAAGCGAGGTAATAACCTTGGCTCTTCTGCCCTTACGTCTGTCAAATAATAGCAAAAGTACGTTATTTTAAGCCTTACATGAGCTTTCTGGCAACAATCTTGCTCAGTAAAATTGAATGTAGGTCAACCTGGCTAAACACTGGGGAGAACATTTAGTTGTCTATGCATAGTCACCCAGACCAACTTCTAACCTCCTTTTGTCTCTGGGACATTCATCAGAGACAGAAGATCTACAGGAGATCAATGCCCTTCTGGAGAGGCACCAAGAGCCTGGGAGAAGCAGGAGGTGATGAGCTCAGAATGTCACGAGGCGATGACACTTATGTCAAAGACTTGTGTCTTCCAACCATCCCTGGACACAGGAGCATGTTTTAGTCACAAAAATGGAGGGAGTTTATTCTGGAGCTAAATATCTGCTTGGAACACTACTTAGCTGCATTAGAAACCATTTATCTTTCTAAATATCAAACTCCACATTTTAGTAGGGGTGACCCAGATTCACTGTAAGTCTACAGCAAAAGTACTTAATAGAATTTTGGAAACCTGGCTCCTTCTCTTGTATGTTTTCACCAGCCAGTGTTCAACATGGCAGAAACCCAGAGTTCTGTCACTCTAAGAAGCAGCTGGGTATTGGGCAGA
This sequence comes from Cnemophilus loriae, assembly GCA_013397755.1. Taxonomy (NCBI): domain Eukaryota; kingdom Metazoa; phylum Chordata; class Aves; order Passeriformes; family Corvidae; genus Cnemophilus; species Cnemophilus loriae. The sequence goes on along the minus strand of VZTF01005778.1, from coordinate 439,133 downwards.
AGTGTCTTTAATTTGTATGTTCTGGCTGCACTCTGAAATCAGTGGTCATCTGAGTTCAGCCTAAAAGGTGAATGAAGGTTGAAGTAATTGGTTAAGGTTCTTTTTTTATCTCAGTGTTTAGCAACTGCACGTGAATACATGTTTTCACACTTGCTGAGTATGTTTTCAACCTCATTATCATGTGTTTCAAGGTTTCAAGTTGCCTGAACATCAGCTAATTTTATTTTAACAAGTGATCTAGGCGTATCTGCTCCCCAACCTACATATATCACACTGAGCAAGTCAAAAAACTTGACCAAACAAAACGCTGATCTGATAAAAGAGGAGAAGAGAGAGAGAGAAGGAGAAACAGAGAAAGAAAGTAAACAAGATTTTAAAGATCTACATCGAAAAAATGGTTCATGTCCAAGAGGTCTGTACATCAAAACTCATAAATGGCGTGAAGATGCTTACTTGATACATTACGGATTATTCAAGTTCTTTATTGTGTAACAAGTAGCTAAGAGATTTAATAATGTGCAGAGATCTGAGGATAAGTCTTCAACATTCAATCAGCTACTATGATTATCAGGTTATTTCAGGTCATATTCAGTGTTTCTGGTGGATAGGTGTTTGCTGATTTTTTAATTAGTGTTTAATTTGTTTTTTAATTGTTTTTAATTCTGATGAACTTTCTCAAACGAGTGTGATTTCACTCCTATACTTAAATGCAACCACAGTTTGAGATTATGTCCTCACATTGTTTCTTCCTGCTGTCCTTGCAATTGGCCCTGGCTTTGTTTGGCTGAAATATAATGGAAATGTACAGAAAAAAATTAAGAGTCTTCCTTAATTTGACCTGCAGTGGGATTTTTCCAAGTGCGTATTGGAAATGTATTTCCTTGCAGAGATTCCATTCAATCCTCGATAAAACAGAACAGTCTGTATTGTTATTCTTTTTGCCATCCATCAGTGAGAAAACTCAGTCACAGATAAGTGTTTATAAGTCACTTCACCTGAGCATCATCTCTGTGTACCATTCACGACAGCCAAAAACATGTGCCTCCATGACAGCAGAGATATTTGATGTGGACCATGAAGCAACCCACCCCTGGGGCTGTATCCTTGGCTATGACAGACCCAGTTTGCAGGCTGAATGTCTGTCATTCTTCTGCATTTCCGATTCTTTGTTTCGTGTATCTGTTTGTCCATATTTTCCCCTTGGGAAGACAAGACAAAAATTCGGTGTCAGTCGGTGTCAGTCAATCACTGAGAGTTCTCTTGTCCTATCAGAACAATTTTGAGTATATTCAGTGTCACTTGAAGCTCTGGACATATATTTCTGGTGCTTCAGTAGCCTGTATGCACTGGCCATGTGGAAAAGAGATACTTGGGGGAACCAAGGTGATATCTCAGTGTGGCGGTGCAAAAAGTATTTTGCTCTTTGTTATAGAGTTTGTTTGCAGTTAATTGACCAAATCAAAAATCCTCTTCTAATCCCAATGCCTCATCGAAATTGTTGTTCTTCATGGATTTCTGCTTCAAGTTTAGTCTACTATAAAGCATCCAGGTATGAAATAAAGGGATAAAAATCCAGAAGGGAGTTTTTGGCTTAGTAGAGCTGGAGTTTAAGAATGGATCCTGTGCATCCAGTAACAATGGCAAAAAAAATGGCTTGTCTTTATTCTTTAGTATTACATAGCAGCTGCCTGAAATATCTAGCTAGTGTTCATCATCATTCTGATTCGCACAAATCCAATTCTACACAGAGAGAACAGAAATAAAAATTAGATTTTATGATTCTGATTCTTAAAAAAAATCCAAAAAAGAAACACATTACTATATTTCATTATACCTTTTCAAAATAATGTGGTTGTTGAAAGGTCATAAGTACAAGTTGGCCTCTGTAGTAACTGATATAGATTACTGGGACTTATTGAATTAATCCCTAATTTTTGTTGAAAAAGTCTGTTGGGTAAACAGCTTTTTTATGATGTAGATGAAGATATTCTGAGCCACACATCAGCACTTGGACCACTAAAAAGTAGATCAGTTTGTGATTAGCAAATGACTGATGTTTCATTCAAACCTGCAGGATGATTAGTGAAATATTTAAGAGACTATTCCTCTAAAAACAAAAAAAAAAGAAAGTCATATATAGTTGCATATTATATGCCAGCACTTACAGGAAGGTGTAGCTGTAGATTTTGCTAGTTCTTGCAGTCAGCAAGAGTCAGGAGCCAACTCTGACCTTCTGTCAGTACCCCGAGCTCAGTCAAATGTTTGTAATTCTCACAGTAAAAGGGACATCTAATAAAAATGAAGAAATAATGTTTACTGAAATTGTTAGATCCTTTTTCTGGTCATCTCTAGTGCCTCCTTCTCCTTCTCCTTCTCCTTCTCCTTCTCCTTCTCCTTCTCCTTCTCCTTCTCCTTCTCCTTCTCCTTCTCCTTCTCCTTCTCCTTCTCCTTCTTTCTCCTTCTCCTTCTCCTTCTTCCTCTTCCTCTTTCCTGCCATGTTTCTTTATTTATAAGGTGAGGAGCACTGTGGAAACCTGTGATAGCCAGGATTTAAGCAGAAAACTTGCTTAGTGTGCTAAATAGCTCTATCAAAATGATTCAGTGCTTGTACTGAGATACAAACACTTTGCAGTCAAATCTCAAGTCAATCTGAATACGCCCTGGAAAATCTACCAAATAATAGTCTTATCTGGAGAGCCCTGAGGTTAATGTGATGCTTACACTGGATTTTAGAGGAGAGTGAGTAACAGCCTGGGATTTGGCCTGAATTTAGTCTTTCCAGCTATGAGAATTTTAAGACCTTTTAGCAGGCAGAACATTATGAGACTATTGACAAACTTGTTTCTGATCTGAGAGGGATTTTAAGAAATTACTTCAAAGGAGGATATCAGAAAAGGCATTGCCTTCTTAACAGATGGACAAAGCTGTAGACACTTTGCAACACTGCTATCCCAATAACATAAGTTTATCTGTTTGCATCCATAGAAACTTATAGCAAAAGGATGTGGACTTTCATTTTCCTCACTTTCCCTGCGAGTCTCTATGGTGGTTTATTAAAAGAATCATAAAGTGACAGACTGAATATTTCATATATAACTTTAGAGCTTAACTAAAATCCTTTCAATCTCCCTATGTAGGGAGCTACACCAATATGATAACCTGCATACCTATTTTAATGATATATTTTCTGAGCAGAAAAGCCATATGCCACCTTTTTGTCCTGCGCAATGAAACCTAATGAGGAGAAATTCAAGCTATTGCAGAAGATTAGAAAGAAGTAAAAATTCTCAGATGCTCTGGATGAAAATTTGTAAAGTTAGCTGCAAATATCATTGCACAGCCCCTGACCGTTATTTTTAATCTCTCATTGACAAGGAAAAGCTTGCTGGGAGTTGGGACTTGTTATCTTCGTTTTATGGGCCACTGGTCTCAGAATAACAGCGCTGATAGAGAGCTGGTGGTGAGTCAGTTGGGAAGGAGAAATGGACAACAGAGCCACTCAGCACACAGAGTGTGAGAACAAGAGAGAAAAGTGCTATTAATGTTTCTAGTAAAGAATAGCAGCTTCTTCATCAATGGAAGGAGTCCTTGTGAAATAAAAAGTCACGTAAATAATTTCTTTCCTCATTTACTTGTTCATTTTGATTTCGATCTAATTCAGAATGACGTGAGCTTACTTTTATTTAAAACCACCTAGATGAGAAATGAGAAGTTCCAGGGAAAGTTTGGACACATGCTCTATTCTCTTTTTCTTTGAAATATATTGACATGTTTCCTGTGAATACTGGTATCTGAACATCTCAGTTTTGATATCATTACCCATGACATCTACCCATGGTAGCTCTTCTCCTGCTACCAGCTCCACCCTCCCCCACATCAGAAAAGGGAAAGCAGTGTAGATAAAAAAGGACAGTGGAGACAATCTGTCTTTTAGTTGCATCATACCTCCCCTGTCAGGTTTTTCATATGAGGGCATTTAGAGATCAAGGAACATGGAGAGGGGATGAGAGCTCCCACTCACACTTCCCTCTACTGAGGACACAAAAATTGTGTCACACTTTACTGAAGAGTGACCTGTTAAAACCAGCAGAGCCCTCCAAATTGAATGCAACACAATTTTGTGTAAATCACATGTGATATAAAAGTCATTCATGTTTCATTCCTTCAGTTTATATGGCATCTAAATGACAATCCTCGCGCTAGCAATAGTTTATATGCCACTCATTTCCCTGATTTTTGGAATAAAGCCTATTTTCTGCCATCTACTCATTGCCACTAATGGCAAAACTTCCACCAGACTTACAAAGCTAAAGTTGTTGGAAGATGAAGGAAATTAAAAACCATTTCTGTGTGGAGAGCTCCAGTACTACAATTGCACATAAGGTTTCAGTTTACTCTCCTCATTGACTTCTGTCACAGAAGTGGGGCATATGTTTATTTATTTGTTTCACTGGAAACAAGCTAATTAGCTCAGCTCATCTATGTAAAGAACAGGCAAAAGTTTTGTTGGGAAATAGGCATGTGAGGTGAGCATTAAATTCTTATACTTTACCTCACAGTGAAAATTTAATTCCTGAGGTCCACTGGGATTTTAGTTTTAAGGTATATTAACTACCCCATGGTAAGGATTTGCAAGAAAGACCAAAGCAAAAACAGCAAATGGGAAAGGAAGGTGATATTATACTCAGTACACAGAAGCAAAAGGGCTGCTAGTTCACAGAATTGTCAACATTTTTGACACAGACAATTCTGAAAACATCCACCAGTTTGATATCCATCTGGATCTAATGAGATTCAACACAGCAGACCCCCTTGAACTTCCATCCCCAGAATGTTTTCACCTTGCCTTTTGGATGTGCTCACAAGGGAGATGTGTTGGTCCTTTCATGTCAGACCTTAATTGGAGCATACATTCCCTTCCTCACTGCATCTGTTTCACTGGGGACTTTCATCAGACGGAGTAACGGGCTTTTTCACTCTCTCAGCCCCCTTTAATACAGAGCATTCAGCTCCTTCTACAAAGTGTCTTCATTTTCCCCCCCTGTTTTTGAGGTCTCCTACTCGTTCTACTATTGAAATATTGTCTTTGTGCAGCCTGTCCTCTGTATTAACGTCTTCTTATGCATGGATCTGTCTATGGAGTCTGCATTGGAGGGGAGAGCGAGGGCTCAGGCTAACTTTGCATTTCATTCTGGCTTTCTACATTTATGAATGTGTTTTCCATCAGCATTGTATAATGTGGGAGATTTTCATTTTTCATCTTTTTAGCCTGTTCTCCACATCTATTCAGGAACCTTCGTCTCTGTTCCCTACATTTTTTAGACCCAGATATCGACATTTTTTATTACCCCAAATCTCTCTACTTCAGTCCCACTTGCCTTATCACTTTTGCTTTGTGAGTCCTTTTCAGTGAGTACTTCTTCTTTTCCCTGTACCCTTTGTTCCCATTCTTTCTTTTTTCTCTTGTTAAATGCCACACAAAGATGTCTTTCAGCAGACAGAATGGTCCCCATCGGTCTGATAATTGTGTTGGCTGTACTCGTATAAATGTTATTAGGAACCAAAAGATTTGACCTTGCTGGGTGTTTCTCAGTCACTGCTGTGGCTCAGATTTTGGATCTCAGTTGAGCAAATCATGTAAACATCTGCTGTTTTCTGCAAGACCGCTATTCTAACTGATTTGATTCAATTCGATTTGATCCAATTTGACTCTATGTAGAGCACTGCAATTCCCACTGTATCACGGTATTTAACGCCTTCCAACACCACGGAGACCAACAAACGTCTACCTCTTAAGGGTGATCCTGCTTCTCAGCTTCACTGCTGACAATTGAAACTGCGCTCTTTTTTGTCAAATCCTGTGCTGAATTATGATCTCTGCTCTTTGACTTCTGTGAAACTGTATCTGCCTACAAATGCTNTTTCTTATAAACTGTTTAAGAGTTCAGTTTTATGAAACCAAAATAATAATATGATGACAACATTGAAGATAAATCTATCATCTGCAAACCAAAAGGTTTTGCCTTGTCCTTATTTCTCCTTTGCTTCGATTGTAATAAATTATTTTAGATTTAACTATGCCATTGCAAAGCATTATATAAAGTACATGATCATGTTTAGAATGCATTCTAAATTTCAACTCTGTTTGTTTTTTTTTTTAAATGTGACTCTTAGGTGACTGCTTCTAAAACTGCAGCAAACAATTTTACAATGATTGACTTCTGAATGCAGCCTTTAATAGGACTGAGACAGTGAGAGTCAATCTGATTTTACTAGGCTTTACCACACCTGTTAGGAAAGTGACTTTCAAATTCACAAAAAGAATGAATTTCATAAAATCCAGAGGAAATTTATTTTAGATGTATAATTTAACATATATTGGAAATGATTCAAATAGTTACTCATAGAAAAGCAGAAAAGGCTCAATTCTAAAATAGTGTTCAGTATTTATTGTAGAAGAAAGACAGCCAAAATAGAGGCCACCACTCTCGAGACTTTGAGATAGCTAGATAGATCTGACTATTCATTTAGATTGCATTACTGATCAAAGCATACCTTCCAAACTGGGTGCAAAAAAAAACCCGCTCACGCTACAAGAAGGTGTGCTCTGATAATAAAATTTAATAATTACTTTTCTAAAGTGTCTTTCTCACCCAATTAACAAGCCATTACTGTCAAACACTCAGGAGTTAACAGGTTATGTATCACAGTGTAGTGCACCGAGTAAGAAATGGAGTGCAAGGACTTTTCTGTCCAGCCTGATTTTGTAGGATCGGTGGTGCCTTGTAGTTTTATCACCGTGGCACTTGTTCTAGGTTGCTTGGCCCTAAAATCCAGATGCAGGATGAGATGAGTCAAGCCTCCAAACCAAACTGAACGGAGGTGTTCAGAGAGATTTGGTGTTTTATGCAAAGACAGTATGGTAGGACGGCACAGACAATTCTTTCTAGAAAGATGTGCACATAAGAGAGGTTTGACTACTCCAGTTTACAAGGACAGGTATGATAACTCTATCTTGAATGTTTGGTGAGACAGACTTCTAGAGACTCTCCTGACCCAGAGCACATATCTGAACTAGTCATCATAGAATCACAGGATGGATTGGATTGGAAGGAATCTTAATCATCCAGTTCCAACCCCCTGCCATGGGCAGGGACGCCTTCCACTATCCTGGGTTGCTCCAAGCCCAGTCCATCCTAGCCTTGGACACTTCCAGGGGTGAGGCATCCACAGCTTCTCTGGGCAACCTGTGCCAGGGCCTCACCCCTCTCACAGGGAAGAATTTCTTCCTAATAGCTTATCTAAGTCTATCTTTTTTCAGCTTAAAGCCATTAGTCAGGACTTTCTTTAGCCAGCTCTTTTCAATGGGAGCAGCTGGAGTCAGTGTTCTGAAATTTTAACCTCTGAGATTACAGCCAAGCATTTCTATAATCTGGGCAACACTTAAATTAGACACAATATTTGTGCAACTATTACGATCAATAAATAAACCCAAAAACTCCAACATTAGTGACTTTTCAACATCAAGAATTATTTTAAGTCCTGCAAGAAAATAAATATCCATGAAAGGCAAAGGTTGAGGCTTAGATGGAGCACAGCTTCTGAACAAGCAGCAGAGACTCCTCCACTTTGGGGAGAACCAAATGGGTATCTTGAAAGAAATCCCGGTGGAAAGTCACATTGTTCTATGTATGACTTCCTAGAATAAAAAAAAAATTTAAAAAAAAGAAAAAATCACAAAGAAATTCAGATGAGAGCACGATCCCGCTTACACCATCACTGGAAATATGCTGTAAGAGGCATTTTTTTTGTGTAGCTTAAGTATTTTCTCACTTGTTTGAAAACAAGATGCCTGTTTCCTTTTCTCGAAAAAGCCTCTCCCTTTGTTTCAGCACTTTCTGCCTAAGCACTTCAGCATATTGCATTATACACACTGTGAAATTTGGGGGTGTAAATCTTCTCTCTGTGTAGAGTCCTTGTTTTTTGTTTATAAAAAATAGAGTGTAAGGGGACATAAAACGTAAGTGAATCAAGCCCTCAGCTAGCATTTAATTGATAAGAACTAAAGCTAATATTAGATAACAAATAAATGGTCTGTTGCACAGGCATTTAATTAAACACCAAATTAATGCAGTAATGACCTACTGGAACTAACAGCCAGAAATGCTTTACTGCAGGCAAGCATCTGGAATGTTTCACCTTTTTTTTTT